>JAHZND010002834.1:0-33688 GCA_027744115.1 Acrocyrtus sp. NNG-2020
CTCAGAAGTCAGAAGAAAAAAAGGGTCCAGCAATGGAAAAAAAATAAGCTGAGTAAAGTAGAAAGTGAAATATTTGTTGGTTGTGTTTCTTCACCTCTCTAAGCATCTATGCACATAATAGAAATAAACCTATCAGGTTTATGAATGCTTTTTCCTTGAAATGAAATCCATTTTTTTTCGGTGCTCTTACGTGTATGTTCATATAACAGAGAGTTTATGCATTTTATATGAGAGGGAAAAACGGAATCGCTTCGAGTTCCCATATATCCCGTCCTTTAGCAGTGTTTCCCCGCTATTCTGGAGATTCTTTGGAGAGGAGGGAGAAGCCTGAGCTGGAGCGAGTCTCTTGAATGGCTGGCTTTTACCGGACCCCTTTTTTTCGCTTTTCATTCCTTGCAAAGTTGTACGTGCAGAGGGAAGAGGAGAGCGAGAGAGGGTCTCATAGATGCTGGATCTGGATGCTAGTGGTGGACTAGACGCAGAAAAGTACTTTTTATAGAGAATAGAGAGCCATGTTCTATTCAAGTATGAAAAGGTTTTTTGTTAAGTAGTCTGCCTTGTACTCACTCATCGGGAGATTCTCCGAAACTCGGATCATTTCATTCGGTCCTCGTCGGTATTATGTGTACGTCTGTATGGCATTATCCCTAAGTACGAACTCTTGTATAGCATTTCACCAGCAGCAGTCGGAGCTCACCAGAGAAGCATCATTTTAAGACAATTTCCTCCTTTTTTCCTTTTCCTTCTCTCTGGTAACTTTGCACAAAAAAAAGCTCTCACTGGAAAAAGCTAGATTGATATACACACAGTGTGTGGAGCTATTCTCGGGTTGCGTTACAGAATAAAAGCGAAGAAAAAAAATAGTTTGGGAAATTTCTCTCCTTAGCCAACAGATCAAATTTCTTAAAGCTTTATAAAGCCCAAGTAAGCTAAGGAGATGGAGAAAGCACGGATAAATATCTTGTCCTTCCACCACCCAGTGTTTGGTCACCACTGTGACGATTGCATTTCCGTTTTAAATGAAACTGATATATTCCCGAGCCACAACTAGCTCCGTGAAATGGAATATCACAAAGTACCTACTATCATTGATTTATCATACAAATTTTTTTTATTCCAAATCCCCCTAAAAATATCTACAGCCAATTTGTACAGTACAAGGGAAAAAATGTGCATCTTGTGGAGTACAGACAGTCTTAAAAAAATCTTTTTTTCTCGGGGCATCTCTTGTGACTAGCTATAGCCATCCTGATTTTTTTTCTAATTTTCTCCTTAAAAATGAAATAGCCAACGAGACTAGACAGGAGAGGGAAATGAGAAGTTTCATTTTTACCCCTTTTCTCCAATCCTCTTTTTTACGTTTACATTTATAATAAGGTGAGGAGAAATTTTTTAGGAGCGCTTTTAATAATGAATGCATGCATATACCCATTTTACGTGTTTCCACTTCAGCCTTTTCCCTCCCTGCCAACAAAAGGAAGGAGCGAGAATAGCAATTTGTTTCACTCCAAATTTCCTTTTTCCACCTGGAAAATAGCAGGGTACGCAGCTATACGAGGGTATTACGTAACATAAACGATTCTTCTCGTCTCCTTCAGAGCACAAAATAGTACAGATACACTTTCCAGGATTGTCCATGTCTCAACTGTAAGCTGTATTCTTAAAAAAATAAAGTCAAGACATGCACTTGATCTTTTCTCCCTCTATTTTTTGAAAGGTGGGCATCTCCCCAAAAACTTTCTCTGCTGGATATGTACTTAATAAATTATTTAGCTATTGCAAAACAACATTTTCTCGTATTCTCGTAAAGCTGCTGAGCATTCCACCACTTTTACTGCTCACTACACCGCTCCTTTTTCTCTGCGAAAATTTTCCTATTTTAACTGTGCAAATTGAAGCGAAAATAATAAATAAATGAATATGCACTAGAGCAAAACTCCTTTTGTATCGGGTGGAAATGAAATTTAACTGATAAGGATAACACAACCTCAAAATATATATATTTCACTTAATCCTCAGACTTTTGCTACTAGACTTTATTTTTTTTCTACTTAGTCGATTTCATTTCATCAATATGGAGAGACAGACGGGGTTTGTTGGCGTAAGCGGTTTACTTCACCAGAGTTAACAGCAGGCAGTCTGACATTCATACAGCTTCCTCTGTTACTTCTCCTATTTTAGTCCGCCACACTTGCCATCAGCGCACTCTTTTCTTATGTGTGCTAACAGTAAATGGTAGTATAGCGCTGCTGTGTGTGCTCTCCTTTTTGACATTCAACTTTTTTTTTGTAATCTTCGGTAGCAGTGCGCTGAATGTGAATGAGAGTGTTTGGTTCACTCTCTTCTCTCCAGCCAGTTTTTTGCGGAGTTAATTGTTTTGTGAGACTGAGGAATGTGTCTTGTGGGGCTGCGGCTGATGATCTGCAGCACTTTTATATACATAAACGTTCTAGAATATGTGTATATGTGGGATGCAGCGCGCGTCCTTTCAGGCTTAAACTGCCAATTTAGCCTGCATGATTTACCATTTCTCATTGGATGATATGGAATTGACGATAACAACTTGCTCCCAAATAAATAGATGACATGTTCAGTTTACTTGAGCGGACGTGAGTATAGTGAAAATGGTGTGACGTACGGTACAATAATTCCGCTGTATTCATACGCGTCCTGTTTTGACGTTAATCTCATCTAAAAAAATATATGTATCTTTCTATGCTGAATTCTACTTGTAGCATACCCAGCAAAAAAAATATATAATATTTTAGCAGCATGAATCAAAAAAGATCAAGCCGAGAGAGTGGAAAGATAATGTTTGCTTACCTTATTACGAAAGTTACTCGGTATGGGAGCTCCGCAGCGGTGGTGTGATGCCACTTCCTTAACTATCCACTTTTGTAGTCCTCTCATGATAATGTGGTTGACCCAAAGGTTCCATGCTGACGAAATGGGAGGTGGTGGTTGCGGAAGACACAAAACCGTGCTGTGTTTTGCAGGTAATTACAGTTCATAGAATGCGTCACTTTTCAAAGGATTTCAAGTTTAGAGTCACGTAAACACACTGTTCGGGTACTTTTTTCTATGTTTTCGTTCACATTTGTAGCAAGAGTGAAATTTTTTTTTATATTTTCGCGTTTTTTGCCGGCAGTCGTTTCCCACTCCCGCTTTGCCGACGCTCAACCAGTTGTTCCTTTCTCTTCCTTTCCCGCTAGGTTCAAGGCTACCTCTCCCCGGTGGAAATCAATATAAAACTATGTACTTATATCTAAGCTCTAAATTCAAGCTAAAGAAAAAAAAACCATTTCCTTCCAAACCAGCTTCACTGGAGAAAGCATTTTTTTTGCTTCTTCAAAATACTCCAGTACCTCAAAGAAAACCACAAAAAAACTGAAATGAGCGTGTGTGTATCTCTCTACAAAATATCTTCGGGGAAATTATATCTCTCAAAAAATAATAATAAAACGACAAAAACTATGCACACTTTTTGCTAGCACAAAAATAAAATGAGCTGATATAAATAGTTTTAATACAAAAAAATAGTAAAATACTTTTTTTTACTTAACAGGAAAAAAAGGAGACTAGGGAGAGGTTTGTGAGTTGTACCGTTACGCTTTTCATTGCGACTAGCACAGCAGTGAAACTTTCTGACTCACCATCACACATCGCATCATCATCAACATCTTCCACAATTTTTTTCCAGCGGTACTACTGCAGCATACACTTTACTTATACTTTAGTTACTTGTGATTCTGGGAGACTACCTTCACTTATGAAGATGACTCGATAAAAGCTTTTTTTGGGCTATGTATGTCTGTGTGAAGGAGAGCCCGGTGCAAGTCTATACAGTTTTGCTCTCTCGCGACCAACGCGAACATGAGCAAAATCAGACGCTCTCGTTCTTTCATTCTGTCATCGGAGTAATGATGCTGTTGGAGCAGAACTATATAGGGTTCCATATAGAATAGAGTGTGTGTGTGAAGAAGCAGCTTTCTATTCTATTCTTTTTTTATATTTTTATTGGGACGTGCTTCTCCCAACTGAGCCCGTTTGGCTCATCTAACATACTATATGCATAATATAAAGAAATCATCATAAATGAAATGAAATTGCATGTGATCTCTGCTCCATCTCATTCTTTCGTGTACTCGATATATTTTTCTCCCTTCCCTAAGTTTATCCCTGCACAAAAAAAACTGCATATGGGTATAACGACGAGTGATGGTAATGGTGGCAGTGGAGATGCGATCAGAACAAGGACTTGCAACAATCAAGGATATTGCACTCCTTCTATTCCGTTGGAGTGATGAACCTTGTTCCGGTATATGGGTAATCTAGCACATGAGCATATTATTCAACTAGTTCCCTTCTGTCATTACGTAACTGTGAACTTACATGATCCCCAGTACTAGAGGGAATACGCTAAATAATGCAGAGGGAAAAAATATATGTGAGATGGGAATTATGCGATTTCTAATTCGGCAGTGGAAATTGATAGAGATATATTTTTATGATATATTTTTTACTAGTTAACTGTACAAAGAAAAAAATTAAAGTTCTTCTAAGTAGGACCGGGCCGTACAGGGTACATTTAGTACTGGCCATGTGTATTACTAATATGACATTGCAAGAACAAAAGTTTTTAAAGTTTTTTTCTGCGTTTTTCTTTCTTCACGGGATAGAGAAAGAGGCAGATGTGTGCTAGCCCACATTGCAAATCGGAAGGGAGCAAGGGAGAAGCGAGCGAGCATCAAGAACAAAAATATGAAAGGAAATAGAAGGAATGAATCTGATCGTAAGTGTACAGCACATGTACTTAATAGTGAGTGAATGGAGTGAATGAATGGCTGAAAATTTTCAGACTTGTTTCCCTCCCCGTTTGTTGCTTTGCTCGGTACTCTCGCTACTGCTCAGCCTTCAATTTGATTCAATGAAGGGGAACCCAATCCGTTCCTATATAAAAATTCCCTTTTTTTCTATAATGCTGAAAAAAAGAGGAGCACACAGAGGCAGCTTATTTTTGTGACCACCACCACCACCGTGAGTATCAAAAGCACCACCAACGTTTTTTTTTATTGTGTGAGTGAACAAAGTGTGAGAGTGCGGATTTGCTAAGGGTAAAAGAGTAAAAGAAGTTATTTTTTTAAAAGGCACTCTCAATCTGATGTACGGTAGCAGAGCAGTGGCAGCAGTCCCCATTCAGTGAGAAATCTTTTTTTTGGTAGGGAAACCAAACCCAAAATTTATCTCACATAATTCAGATATATGGATGAGTTGGGACGTTACTTAACTTGATGTTCTCCCTAATGTGTGTGCTGCTGCTCGGGAGCCTTCTTTTTTTACTCCTCTGGCTTACCCACCAGTTCTCCTGCCATGTGGAAGGAGGCAGAAAAAGGAGAAGGTACTCGGTACTTTGAACAGATTTTTTCTCCATTTTTCAGCAAAATGCAATAGCAATAGCAATAGCTTACAGCCATGCTTTTTTTGCCGTGTATGAATAGTAAGTTCTTTTTATTTATAGGAAAAAAATTTCAAAGATTGATTTTTTTTACATACCGGATAATACAGTCTCCCAGATGCTACATGTGAAGCAGCATTTTTTGGGGGAAACTGAACTTGGTCCTTGGCAGATGGGAAGAAAGAAGAAGAAGTATATATTTTTGTCAGTTTTCAATTATTGACTGAAAAAAAGAAGATTATTGGAGCGAGGACTCCACGGCCAGCAACTTTGCAGGGAAATTGCAAAGCGAATGAAAAGGAACACAACAAGTTCCAATGCTGCTTTCTGTGCACTTTCTATAGAGTAGCTTCTCCACTTGTTTTTTTTATGAAGGAGTCTCCTGGGGTCAAGAGAAACTTCTTGTGAACGTATACCTTCGAATGAATTATACTTTCTTCAAAAACCACTGAAATAACTCTATCCACAACAGTTTTTCTTTTCCTTCAAAAATAACAATCGAAGTTGATACGTATCGGCTTTCTACCCGAGTTATCCTCTCGTTTTAAGCGTGTACACGTATTTCCTTATCCTTATTTCCCTATGTGTACTTAACTTTTTTTCGGAGGATAAATAGAAAAAAGTATATCTTTGTCGTGTTGACTTTTTTTTTAAAAAAAAGAGACGAGCTCAAACTTGGCTCTCGCTCCTTTCTACCTTAAAAATGCAGAGTTTGGTGAAACTGCTGTGAAAAGAATGGAAGGAGGGAGAAAATGTGATGTGATGTGTGTATATTATGCTGGCTCTAGTGAATGTGATGGTTTTCAAGAGCGAAAGGAGTTTTATCCACTCTTCCACTTTGCGCTCGCTCAACAGGGGAAAAAAACTGGGAATGGAATATTAGAAAAAATTGAGAGAAGAAAACTTGAAAAGGAGTAAAAGAGAAGAAAAAAAAGGTATTTTCAGATCGACTGTTTATATTCGCTTCAAGAAAAAATGGAAAAAAGGGAATTTGAAGAGGAGAATTTGACTTCTATTTTACTCTACAGAACAAAAAAAAATATTGCTAAAGGAGGAAAAGGTAGTGGAAGAAGCAGATGATGAGAAAGGAGGAATCTGACTAAAGGGATAAAATAGAAAGAGAATGAACTTTTAGGAAGGAGAAAAAGAGAAAAAAAATATTCGGAGCTGGAGCTTTTTTGGAAAAGAAGGGAGAGGAAAAGGCGGAAAGGAGCGCTGGAGAGAGGAGATACGAAAGGACAGAGGTTGAGAGTGGCATTGACAAGAAAAGAGAGTTGGGCAAACCTTTTCACGGTTGAAACTTGCTTCCATTCTTGTACTCTCTCTCGCTCCCTTCCCATTTTTTTATATGCCTCCGCTCCCTTCTCACTTCCCAGACATGTGGAAAGGATGCTGCTTCCCTAGTCCTCTCTCCTACGTCGATAGTACAGCTCACAGCTAGAAATATATATTTTTTATTGTGTAGAACAGTCGGTGGTGGTTTCAATTCTCTTTTCTTTTTTTTATTCTTCAACTTCCCTTACACATACAATTTCTCTCCTATTTTCCTCGCTCACCAACCACCTACCATATAGAAATCCCTACCATTTGAAGAAGAGAATCTCGCTTATGCCCATATAATGAATATTTCCTGAAGGTACATACATCCACACACACACACAAAAACATTACATCCAACATCCAACTCTACTACATTACAATTTTCCTCTCTTTCCTAGCCCGATTTCAACGGGGAAAGGAGAAGGGAAGCTCACACAAGAAGAGCATCATCATCACAGTATATGCAGCTTTTCTGCTCCTAGTTTGATCATCGTCGTAATATCTATAATGCATAAAGTACTTTTTTTTGTTCGTGCCACTACTCCTATAACTGCTACTATCTTGCTAAAGTAAAGAACTTGGAGTTGGAGCTTGCTTTTACTTCCCTTTTCTCTCTCTCTCTCTCTTTCCACATTTTTTCCCATCTTTTACGTTGAAATCAACTGTATAAGTACATCCGTCTGGAGTATCTTGAGCCTCTGCTATAGTATAGAGCTATGTTAGGGGCCTAACTAGGCATAAGAAATAAGGCATACTTGAGCGAGGCGCGGTAAAAGCACCTAAAATCCTATATGGTGGTGGAGGTGGAGGTGGATGTGGAGGTGGTGGTGGTTGTGTAACAGCGTTCTCCTATTTTTACATTGTACCCTTTTCATAAGTAAAGTACATGGGCACAGCCTAGTCCTCTCGCCGGAGAAGAGCATTCTTCTGTCCTCCTTCCTTATGAGATTTTCAGGAGGTAAAAGCAAGTTTCATGTTTGGATCTCTGGCATTCAGCTATGCCTACAGTGGAGATAGCTTGTATTACTTTTTTCCCCTCTGTCAAAAGCTCTTCTACTCTTCTTCTCTCCCTCTCTCTCCAGCTCCGTTTTGCGCAGGCAAGATACAAACTACAATTTTTTTATATTTTTTAGGAAGTAAGTAAGTACGCGGACATAGTTTGAGTAAAAGTGGAAAAGCTGGGATGCGAATAAGCTTTCTCTCGTCACTCACACACACACTCTCCTTATCCCTGCATCATAGCAATTTGGGATTGTCCTTTTGGGAGCGGATAGGATATATAAAAGGAAAAAAAGTAGAGGGATATAAGGATATATATATCTGCGGTGCGGCTCCGTATCGAAAGGGAAGTAAGCTGAGAAACAAGTACTTTTCCAGAGTTATGCATCTCTCTCTTCTCTCTTTTCTCCTTTTCTACTTTGTACTGGAGCAATTTTGCATCCAGAATCCGAACACACGTGTATGGATTGTTTTAGTTAGATTTTGTGCTTACAGTTGTGTGTACAGGAACGGTCGCGCTGGTTGTGTGTACACACACACAGAGGGAAAAATGATTGCAAAGTGGAATCTCTCCTCATCTCCGCCGCTGAGCGAGTGACTCCAAGCTGTCTGGCAAGGTTTAAATGGGAAAAGCATAAAAAATGTCTGCAGCCAAAACATAGCCTGCACGAAAGATTCCATGTAATGCTTATGTATTCTTTGTACATGCTTATTTATAATAATACAAAACGGAGACAGTTATTTACATAGGTATACAAGAGCGTCCAAAAAGCATAGTCTTACTTTTTTTGCCTGTGCACCAAATAAAACTATTAAAGCAAAGTTGTGGATTCATGAAAAATAGAAAGGAGAGATGGCTTCCAGAGTAGAAACGAAGACACACACACACAAAGTCCCTACGCTTCCTCCAATTTCGTTTGTTCATTGTTGTGCATAAATATTTTATGTGTTGGACAAAAAAAAGAAGTTCACTAAAAGCCGCTTCATTCCGCTTTACTTTTTTTCCGCCTTTTTATTCTCTACTTTTTTTTCAACTTGCTCAATAGTCAATACGTCATGTCAAAGGGAAATGTCATGTGTGCTATGAGCGACTTTCTCTATGAACTAATCCATTTTATTGCTGCGTGTCTGTAGGTAACTCCATCCAAAAAGGGATTCCACATTCCACCACTAAACCGCAGCAGAATCGAAATATATTTTTTTCGGAAAAGTAAAATACAAATTCGGAAGATCGTTTTTTTAAAGTAGGGAAGCTAAAGGTAAATTACTGTAGCTTCTTAACTCTCTAATTTCCTGGCTACATTTTAATCACCATCAATTGCGTAAAAGTAGACTCGGGATGAGTGACTGTTTTTTTGTGAGCGACATTTTTATATGGATGCGGTAAGTCCCCGGCCATAACTTTCTCACACGTACGATGTACAAGAACACCGGAATCATTCTGTTGTAAAGAGACAATAATTTTAACTAGCTTAGTCAAACATACGAGCCCCGCCAAAAAGTTTTTAAAGGGAGTATGTGCCTCACTATCCATACGTACATAATTTTCTCATGTAATATGACATAAACTAAGGCAACATTACGATAGAACAAGAAGTAACTTTTTTAAGTATCTCCATTTCCCCCTCTTTTCCCTACATATATTTACTTTCCCTTTTCGTAGTGTGGGATGATATTAACGGAGGATAGAGGGAAAAGGCGCGCACTACGTTAAATACATAATATTAATGTTCGAATAGGGAGATGACAATAATGCACTCATTCGTTTATATTATTAGGGAAAAGGGAGAGGAGAATAAAGTCAGAAAATACCTCAGAATCAGGTAGAAGGGTCCAAGCGTGCTTACACACATCCGCACACTTTACATCCAAAGTCGTATACATTTCTAATAGATCTAGGCATTCATATTTAAAGGGATGGGTAGCATGATGAAAATCAACTGAAAAACGTAAGCAAGCTATGGAGAGAAAGGGAAGGGAGCTAACCTTGGCTACTGCATGAATTTTTACCTGAGAGAAAGAAGAAAATGGGAAAAGGTGTACAAACATCTTTTTACCTTATTTTTTACCCTTCTCTCTCTCTCCCTCTCCCTCTCTCTGCCCACAGAAGACCGACAGACTATCACACGCGCACCGCAGGTATGCTAACATTACTCCTTGTGTACTTACACAGAGATAATGGCAGTTGAGTGAAAGTTAACTAGGACTAAAGCTAAGGCTTTTATTACCAAAGGGAATTATTTTAGGCTCAGTTACCCACTATATATATTTTTTTCTCTTTTCGAGTTTTGTTACCTTTTCCCT
Source organism: Acrocyrtus sp. NNG-2020 (assembly GCA_027744115.1). Taxonomy (NCBI): domain Eukaryota; kingdom Metazoa; phylum Arthropoda; class Collembola; order Entomobryomorpha; family Entomobryidae; genus Acrocyrtus; species Acrocyrtus sp. NNG-2020. The sequence continues at coordinate 10,079 of JAHZND010002834.1, forward strand.
GTCTCTTTTTTTTTTAGTTTTTCTAGTACAGTTGTAAAGTATTTGTGTGCTGGGTAGGTTGGGAAAGAAAGAGAGAGTGACAGAGAAAAGGAGTAGTAATAATAATATAATTTTTTTTCTAGGAACGAAGACGAAAAGCCGCAGCGGAACGCAACGGCATCCAAAGAAGAAAATAACCATCATCAACAGAAATAGGGAATAGATTCAAGAGAGAGAAGAGAAAAGTAGATGGGGACTAGTGAACTATAGCGAAAGAGAGAGAATGAGATGTGCGAGTGGAAAAAAGGGCTTGTATATGGTTGCATCGATATTATTCACTTTTAATGCAGGAAACGCCAGTTGGAGATAGTTAAAGAAGTGGTTTTGTCGTGTGCCGTGCCATGTCAGAAAGCTAAATAGAGGGAGCAAGTCCAACAAAAAAAATATATATATAGGGATGGGTTGGAGAAAACAAGGGAAATAAAGCCAGTTCAAGAAAATTCTCCTATTTTAAGGAGAAAAAAAGAGAAAGATTCTGGAAAGGAAGAAATGCGCAATATAGCGTGCTGCTGGCAATATGTTAGGTGAGCACATTACTTAAATAAAGGAAATGGACACAGAAATTACCACTGTTTATATGACACTTATAGAAAGGCTTGTAGGAGCGGCGGTAAAATTTTCTCCACTCTGATACAGAGATACATTCCAGATGGAGAAATGCACCTAATAAGTAGTCTTTCTCTTGAGTTGTCTTTTCTGTGTCTTCTCTGCTGCTTTCTTGTCAGTCAGTAAAATAGAAAAGGGTTTACTTTACGAGCCCAGTCTCAGGTGTTCTCTACAATGTATGATTATGCTTAAGCCTTTCCTGGCTATTTCTTGTCTTTCAAGGAGCTCCATCTTGTTCGGTTCCTTTCTCTTCCACTTTAGTAAAGTGCTGCTGCTGCTCCAGTTTTTTTACCACCCCTTTTTTACGTGTGCACAATACACGTTTTACGCTCTTAGTGAGGAGGATGTACAATTAGGTATTTTTATCTTGTTTTACTCTGCATTTTTTTGTTTTTAGTGCTTTTTGTTGTAGTGGAAATGGCAGACTAGTACATTTACGATGGGCTGCTCTGGTTGCTGTTCGAAAGAGAGAGAGAGAGAGAGAGAGAGTTTTGTAGGCATCCATGAATTTTCGTGGAATCCTCTTCCCCTTTTTTTTTTAAAAAAAATAATATGCTTGTCTGATAGACATCGTAATCAGTAAAGACTGAGTGCAGCCTTGGTGTGTGTATTAGCATGCTTGAAAGATAATAAAGAAGGACTTGAACACTCCCGTCTCGTCTACTTATTTTATTAGAAAAATAGTTGCTGGAGTTCTCAGAAGGAAAAAAGAAAAAAAAATCCCTGGGAAAAAATGTTCATTACAATGAGAGATTTTCTTCCACTTTGTTTATTTTTATCCTGCGAGGAGTTTGCTTTTCTCTGCAAAGTTGACTCGAGTGTGAGTGGCGTAATTTTCAAAAGAATTTTTCTCTCATTGTCTTGTTTACTTTTTCAAAAAAAGAAGTTTCACAAGAAAATTCTCAATACAAATATGACAGAATGGTAACTACTCTTTCTGCTACTACTCCGTACGGGTTTTAAAATTGTCTAGTCTGGAAATAAAAGAAATTAGATTTAGCATTGAAGATATAATTGCTCGTTGAGCGCTACAGACGCATTTACTTCTCTTCCTTTTTCCCCCTTCAGCCACAAAAGTGAATCGAAGTGTAAAAAAAACTGCTTCTAGTCGCAGAGCTATCATCCCAAACACCTCCCTCACAATTCACTAACCTGTCAAATCTATTGTTGTTGGATTATACAATATCTACTTCCAATTTACTCGCTAAAGCGCTCCTGTCCATTCTAATCCGTTTTTACTTTTTCCTGCCGCATCCCCATTCCTTAGACCGGTGTTACCGATACTTACAGCCAATTTTCCCCTTCTCTTATTTATTCTTGTGTCAGACATCAGTTGAAGGACTTTCTCCTTGAACATTCTCCTGTCCTTTTTTTCTCATCTCCATATCACTCCCAAACAATACGCTTTTGAACCGCTCTGACTCGACTCACTTTTATATACACGAAGCTCACTCTGCTGATGTATCATTTTACGCTTTTATTCTATTTTATTCCATCACTCTAGGTAAAAGGCATATTTCCAGACCGCACAAAAAACACATTCACTACCGCCACTCCACCAACTTTGAAAAAAACATACCTATATAAAAAAAAGTTGAAGAAAAAAAACAGAAAAGCGAAGTGCAAGGAAATGAGCAAGATGCTACCTCCATTTATTTCACTCTAGAGCTTCAGGTTTACAGTTTCATTCGATACATTACAGCAATTTATGTACATTACATGATGTTCTTTTTTTTCCTTTTCAGTGCAAAAGTTGCTTTTCCTTATTTCGTTTTTTTCTCTTTTTCTGCTCCACAGACAGAATCAAACTCGTATGGATGTGCATGTGCTTAATACATAAAATATCCGGTGGATCTTCCACCCAACAGACGTCTTACTTTTCTATCACGCAATATTTCAAACAAAAAATATGTCTTCGCTCTTAAAGGTACATGTGCATTATATAACAACATATCCATGCAAGATTGACTGCGAAGAAACACTACACGGTTTTCTGGATAATGGGAGACGGACGATATAGCACCACTTTACGTACCTTTGTGTATTCCTGCATTATCTACTTAACTAAAAACGTATCTTCTTTCCTTTTTTTCCCCCTTAAAAAAAGTAAGCATTCCAGACAACGATAAATGAATGCATCTACTTCCAGCTCGCCGAGAAGAGAAAAAAGAGGAGTATGCTCGAAACACGTTAAAAAAAGGAGTAAGATATTGAGCGCAATATAGTCCGCAGCTGAGGTGGAAAAATTGTAAAAAAAGTAAAAATTGTATGAAATCGACCGCCTGCTTTTTTCTTCCTTTTTTTACCCCATTCGACATATTTGAGTATAAAATATGCGTTGCTAAAGAAGGATTACGGTGGTCTTTTTATGTACATAAACACAATAAACAGGGAGAGTGGTATCACTGTTTTGATAGACTGTGAGAAGGGAGCCGCTTTACTCCTTTGAACAGGATTATCTGTTCAAACTTAATCTTTTGTATTGCAAGTTTTTCCTTTCCCTCCGTGAGAAAATTGAAAGCAACTTCAAAATATTGATTGCGCCGTGTACGCTCCATGTGTACTCCGCTAGCTGTACTTTCTTTTTTAAGTAATAAATAAATCCGTAATCTTCCATGCACAGGATGACGTTTCTAATAATGGATGACGACATTATTAATGGAGAAAATGGTGAATGTGTAAAAAGTTCCGCAATCTTCCGCTTCCCTCCTCTCCTCCATCTTAAGCTAAATTGATACTGAAGCCAGCGATTAGAACAAAGTGCATTGAAAGAGAAAGTTATTTCAATTTACTCTCCTGTAGCTTTACTTAAACCAAGCGTGCTTTCAGAATTTAATTTTTAAACGGTCTATACTCCCTCTCTCTCTCTGGCGGGAACGCATTATCTCCCCAAAAATATTTTTTCCCTTATTACACTTGTATACAACTTCCCTTATCGCAATTTCCATAGGTTAAACTAAGAGATCACAACATCAATTAAATGAATCTGATTATAAAAGTTGATCCTCCGTCTGGCCCATATTGTTCCGCCCAAACCAGGAAGAAGAGAAAAAAAATCATCAGCAGTGCACAGCTTGTGTGTAGCAGAGAAAAAAACCGTAGCAAACTAGTGCTGGTTAATATATCCGGGATTGTAAAGATAAAGAAGGAGTAAAAGCTGGCAATTCATATTAGCGTCATCAGTGGAGAAGAGAGAAAAAAATTGTCTAGAAGCTTAACTACAAGTAGGAAATAATGAGGCTTAAGAACCGACTTTTTGACTGTGGATGGAACGACTTTTCTCTTCCTACCGCAGCAACTGAGCGCAGAGAAGAAAAAAAATAGTCTGCCGAGAATATATATTTTTTGAATACGGAGTGTGTATAGTAGTGATGGAAGGTCGAAAAATGTGGAGAGAAGCATGCCATTCTCTATTTAATATCCTATCCTCTGTGCTTTTTCTCTCTTCTTCTGTATAGCTTTATTATAACAACTTGTTTAAACAATTTTTTTTATCTCTAGAGCAGAAAAAAAGAGAAAGCAGGAGTAAAAGAGAAGGAAGAGAGAAGTAAAAGTAGCTTAATGGTGGTCTACACGCATTTTCAAGTGAGATGAGCTAGCAAAAACTTCACTTTTCCTCGTCTGCTTTTTCATCCTCAGTATATAATAAGTAGAGCCTATTCACTCCATTCATTTTATTCAAGTAAAACATTGTTTTTCCAAGACCACCACCACCATCATCATCAGTCAGCCATTCATTTATCTTTTTCTTGTTCAATATGTAAGCTGCTCCCTGGTCTCTCTCTCCATCCAGTCTTCACTAGAAAAAAAAAATTCTCTAGCGTATGTAGCACTTCCACGGAAAATGTGGAAATTTTTTTTACTCATGATGATGTATAGTGGATAGAGATATGGTTTTTAGGAAGTTTCCTCCTCCACTATAACTATATTTTTTCCACCAGCATTTTTTTATAGAAAGACTTACGAGAGGGATGGGGAAAGGTTATTGATGTGCTTCGTGATATGCAATTTTAATTGGGAAAATTAACTTTTAAAATTTTTTCCACTTGATTAAATAGCGGTCACGTAAATCGTATCAAGTTGCATACATGGGTATACCTAATCCTACAGAATTATATTAGATAAAAGAGGGAGCTGAAGTAGAAGTAGAGGAAGGCAGGCAAACACCCGCACACGTCTACTCAGCGGTTCTGATGAAAACAGTAAGCTGGATGACTTCCTATCGTGAAAATCATCCGGCATCGGTACTCCATCAAGTCACTGGCTCTTCCCTCCCTTTTCCTCTGCAAAAAATAGTCATCAAAGCTAGACCACGTTTTGTTTACATATTTATTTTCATCGAGGCGTACATGTGCCAACGTTGATTAATAATTGTTCTCTGCCGACTGAACTGATTAATTGAAATCAGTCATTTTTAGACTACTCCACTCGCCATCACCGTCCTCCTACAGAAAAAAATGGGAAAATGCATACCGGCTCGAGAGCCCTCTCTAAGCTAAGCACCAATGATTGACAGATAAGTAGCCTTCAACCATAATTTTTTTTACTGTTTGCGCATTTAATCTAACTATGGTACATACGTGTACCTTTTTGAACGCTTTTCCACCCTATTTTTCCCCGTCATCCACTTTTGGAGTGCTCAAGTGCTACACTGCTAAACGCCTCCGTTTCCTGCTGGATTATTGCTAATTTAACTTGTTTTGCCTTCAGCTACAATAACAAAGGTGTGGTTAGGCATTTTTACACAGCTTCCCTTCTTGCAATTATTACGGTTATGTTGGCTGGAATCACCCGCGACCAAAGGGAGCACATCATCACCACCTTTTCTAGATAACTGAGAACATAACCGAGGTGAATTTTTAAAAAAAGACGAATTTTTACACCCGCCCAGACGTCTAACACGTATATGCACCACCACCACCTAATAATTCCAGAATTTTTTTTGAAGAGGGTGAGCGAATACTAAAGGATGAGGAAGGCGCGGAAATAAAAAAAACTCCATCTGCATATTCTCACACACACGTAGACTTTCACCAAAGAAAGAGTAGTTGGAGCTCTCTCGTGGATTGAAAAGGATAGAATTTGAACTTCAATTATTCCGTTCATTCATCCATTTATCTTTTTTAAGAGGAAACGTATGTGCGAGGTGAATATGTGACGTGTGAGAGAGTAACACATACATGCATACATAACGGCTGTTTTTTGGGGTCCTCATTCCATTAACGGAGCGGGGAGAATAAGGTCTTTCATAATAAAAGTTCACTTTTAACAGCGCGCTTTCTCTCTGCCATATTGCGCAAAGGGAGAAACGGTAAGCGACTAGAGAGATGTGTACTGTATTAAGTAAATATACAGTTTCAAAAAAGAGAAGAAGAGGAGCAGCGCAGCATCCCATATCGCATCGGATAAATATGTCTTTTCTGCTCGTGATGTTGGTTGAATAACTGTAGTAAAATGTGGCAGAGATGATGATGACGACGATGACGACGATGATGATATTGCTGCTGGTGCGTCTTTTTTTTGTACACACACACTGAAGCAAACGGGAATGGATATTACTTGGATAAAAAAAAAGTTCATCCAGGAGGATATACATTTCACCATAGGATGCAAAAACGAAAAAAAAGGAGTAAGTAGTAAGTGGGAAAAACGGAGGGAAAAGGTTAAAAGGAGTAGTAGAAAGTGAAACGATACACAATACACAAGAACCGCTTTTCTCCCATTTTATGCTTTGGCAAGTAGAGTGAGAGGGCTCGTAAATTCATCCATTTTCTCCTCATTTCCTTTTTCTCCATGGACAGAAATAGATACATATGTGTGCCCATCATACATAATAAATGTCGCACTGTTTCCGCTCCCACTCACTAGCTTCAGCTATTATACATCTCAAGTTAAAAAAAATAAGTTCACTCACTTCATACTTGTGAAAATGGAAAAGGGCGAAAGATTTCACATGGAAAAAAAGGAGAGAGTAAAAAATAGAGAGAGAGAGAGAGAGAGGGAAGCGGCGACAACACACGCCAGCAGAGCCACAGCCACCCTTTCCGTATTGTACGTTTAGTGCTGATAATTCCAATTCTGTTAGTTATTAGGTTTTACGCGGAAAGCATATAGGTAACTTTATTTTATCAACTTGTGACCGTTACTCACAGAGATGTGGAGGCACGAATAAGGGTTGCATTGTGAGCAGAGGTTCGACATGTGGCTATAGACTTGCACAACATCCCACTTCATTCCATGAGACCTGTACGTCATTACGAGTCATTCGGGGGATGGTGTGGTGGTGGAGAGATGTATGCACGAAATGAGAAGACGGATGCTACCAAAACGAGGTGTAAGAGGAGTGGTAAAGTGAAATCGGAAATTCGCCAACATCTCATTCAAAGTTGGTTGATATGGAGCCAGCCCCCAACCCAGCTAAAATAACAAGTACCTTCCATTGTGACGGGGTGAAGCAAGAGAGAGAGAGAGCCGCACTTTCACATCTAGCTTTTAAACAAATCTGATCAGAATTGGAAATCAATTTTGCCCCTCATTGTTTTCGGAAAGTGAGTGGGAATTGAAAACACGTGAAAATGAATAGTAGAAAAAGGAATCCAGTCATACCACTCACAGCAACCTTTTTAAATGCGTGACAGCCAGATTATATATAATTTTTATGCTGATAGAGAGAAAGGCAAGGAGAGAGGAGGCATTGTCACTTTTATACATACCCGACCGGAATTGTTGCGACTCCACCAACCAGCAGCAGTAGCGCACTAGCTACTAGCTCTCATCATGAGTCTTTTCGCATACAGTTTTCCATTATTCTCAGGAAATTAAAAGCGCTTTTTGATACATTTTATTATGAATATTTCATTGGGGCAGTCGTCATAAAATAATAGAATCTTTCGGCAATCTTAAAACTAGTAAAATAAAAGTCTTATTCAATTTAGCTATGCTCCGCCAGTATGGCAGTGCCCATTATGAATGTTTTTATAGTTCACAGCGTGTAAGCACATTCGCACTACCCCTTTTTAGTGCTACGTTTTTGTCCGCAAATCAAGTTTGTCACGAGATAATTCTTTTCATTGCATGTTTAATCATTTGCATCCTTCTCCGCAAAACATCCCCATTTTGTCCGTGTAGCATCCCATCCCAATTTACAAGTACAGACTAGTACCCGAGCACACACATTTTTTATCGATATTATTCTCTACACTATAGTGTACCCCCCAGAACATTGTATAAAATGGAGTATGAAATGATTTTAAAAATGTAAAAAAACGGCTATCGTGCCCGTCTAACAGGCAGCGGTGGAATGAATGAGAGTTTTGATAGTGTGACGCTTGGTCGGCAACAAAGCAGTTAGTTTTTTTGGTAAAGTGGGATGAAGTATATTGAAATATGCCGTTTGCTTTCTGCCTCGTTTGCTATTAGTATTCAGAGCTCGTCCATTATTGTAATGGGGAAATGCAGATATAGACTCACATACACATTTTGTGGAAAACACTCCCTCTATCCTTTCCTCCAACAGTATCGCCATAAAACCGTCTCCCATATAATATCACACAAAAGTACAGATCCCTCTCTTCTCCTTTCTCCATTTCTTCATGAGGAAGAAAAAAACTGCAAAAAAGTGAGTAGAGCACACACACACACAACGGCAAAAAAATACACAAACACACTGCATTGGTTTTTAAGTGGATGAATGCCTTTGTCCCTTCTACTTTTCATGCATATCTCTATTTTTTTGGGAGTACTTACTTTCAAGAGAGCAGAAATATTTTAAGTTGGATATATTTCAAACTCGTCAAGTATTTTACATAGGAAGCATACCGTATTCTTTTTTTTTTGCAGACTGGAGAGCCGAGTAGAATAGGAAGAAAGCTGGAAAAAGGGCCTTAAATGCCACAAACATAATTGATATTGCCTTTTATAAACGTATAAAAAAAGCAGAGAGGAATAGAGAAATGTATGAATGTACGCTGAGCATCTATACATTCATTTACTTTACCAATCTCTCCTTCTCTTTTTCACTTTTCCCTTCCCTTTTCCCCTTTTTTCTCTTGTTACTTAAAATATTTTGGCATGCATGATGATAGCACCAAGTGAAAAGTAAAATGGAGGAGAAAGATGAAGCAGAAAAAAAAAGTTGATCAAGTAGGCTCTATTTCTTGTTTTGTAGATTTCTCTCCACTATTTCCCTCCTATTTTCCCCGGCGAGCCTATTCTCCGAAAACAAAGATCAATGTGTAAAATGTCGAATGTGTGCAATGGGCAGTATCAATGTGAAATCGGTTTGTGTATCCTTATGTTGTTGGCTTCTGTATGGACTCAGATTACACGGCCATTTTTTGCACAGCAGAAAACAACAATAACAAAAAAAGGGACCGAAACGATTTACTAGAAAATTTCATTTTACTACAACCAGAAAAAAAGAATCTACTCGTAATGTTGCATGACTTTCCATGTATGTAAACGTTTTCTCGTATAGGCACTATAGGCAGTTTTCTGTGGAGTTTTAAGGAGAAAAAAGGAGAAAAGAGAGAGAGAGATGAGAGGAAAAGGGTTGAACGAGAATGAGAGAGAAGAGGGAAAACGAGCGACGAATGGAATACCAAATTTCCCGTACAGAAAGGAGTGGGAGTGACGTGGACGAGATATTTATTTAAATGCAGTTTAGGAAATTGGTGTTTTTCCTGTTTTTATTATATTATTTGTTCTGCCGGGTATGTACCGTTTGTTTCGCAGAGAGAAAACTCGAAATGGTTTCAGCTATCGGTGGCGTGGCGTGGCGGCTCCAACACTGAGCAGATCGTGTAACGTCGATCTCCCTCTTTAAAGCAGAACAAAATGCTGAAGCAGAAGTCATTGGAAACATGATATGATGGGAATCCAATGGCAAGTTAAACCTGCAATAAAAATTCCGATACACAGTTTTTTTTATTCTAATTTCCGTGATCAGTTATGTTACCATTCATATCATTTTGCACGGATATACTTTCAATTTCAATACCCGAAAACAGCTTGCTACTGATTTAGAACTGGCCATAACATATTTTTATGCGCAGGGAAAGGCAGTTCCCTTTAAAATAAGAGAATTTTTTTTCTTCTGGTGCAGTGCAAAAGCTACCGAAAAAAACTTACAGTCGTTAGCATCAACCGCAGATGACGATGGTTCGAGGCCTTTTCTGTCGGTAGCTTTATATTGCTATTACCCACATTGCTGATTTTTACAGTGCTCAGGTCTCTAGCTCTAACTTGTACCCTTTTTTTTCTCCTAGGGACAACCGTTTTTGACAACCCGACAAAAAGTCAGTTGCTCTCACCGCTACAACAATGGACTCAAGAGGAGAGAAGGAAAATAGGAAAAAATGGGTACAGTCAGTAACTTTCATCCATCCACATCATATAATAATAATACATATAAAGAAACAAGTTTATTCAATTCCACTTGAGTGCAACACGCGATTTCATTCTGTCAGTAGCTGTGCAGCCCCTGTATCGCAAAACTATTTTAGTTTAATAAAGTATCAGCATCGCTGGAGAAAGGAAACTTAGGTTATTATATAGGAGCGAGTGGTATCATGGTTAATCTTGAAAAAAAAATGATCAGAACCAAGTCAAGATCAATGGAGCAGAAGAGACTAGCTGTGGAGAAAAAAAAAGAAAAGAGAAAGTACAAAACAAGTAAGAAGGAGCAACAAGAAATCAAACTAGTCAAAAGCAGTTTCACTTTGTCAAAGGGAAAGTGAGTCGCGGAGGATGAAAAATGTGTGGTTGAGTGTATTTCGATAAACCAAATACATACATCTTTGGGAGCAAGGGGACCAAAAAAAACTTTCTGCTAAATTATCATTTGAAAAACGAAACAACCTTTTAAAAAAATATGTACATGACAGAGGAGGACACATAGCTCAACTCCTATAAAACTATTTACAGTGTGGGGCACTAAATTTTCCGTCAATTTACTCCAAACTATTTTTTTCTGGGGTTGGCTACTTTAAGAAATTATTTTGTAAGTAGGAAAAAACACATAAAGGTCATCTAAGCAGGATTTTTTTTGTATGAAGAGTAATGGGCGTGATTTTTTTTTCAAAAAAAAATTCTTCTTGGAGCTACAGATATTCCTTCATTTCCCTGATAAGGCTTATTTCGGGAAGGTTCGCACGCACTTGAGTATTATCTGCAGTTCCCACTTGTGAAGGAAAACATGAAGAAGCTTTCCGTATAATCCGTTCCATGCAATGTATAGCTGTAGTTTCCTCCGTTTTTCTTCTGCGCCTCCATCTTAGCAAGCCCCATCTTCAAAAAGAGCACATTTACATGTAAAATATTGTGAGCTCTATAAATTTGAATTGAATGAAAAGGAAATGGCTTTTCGGTTCTACTTACGAGATTACGCTGATAGCCTCGGTGATGGAGCGTGTGTGTGTGTACGAGTTTGGTGTGCATGGTTTGCGGTTACAGAGGATAAAAAATATATATTTGGTGGTGCAAGGAAAACCGAAGGGGAAAGTATGGTACAAGGTTTAAATAAGAAATACACAATGAGACACGCGTACACCGAGAAGAGGAAAGACCTGCTGCTTCTTTTCTGGCTTCATTTTTTTTCTTTTTAGTGCATACCTAGTTTTTGCTTTCATCCTTATGCTTCACTGAGGATGATGAGATTCGATGCAGCTTAGCATCCGGAAGTTGGAGCGCAATAAGGAGACAGCCTAGACTTCCTGTCGTCACCTGATTTTCTTTTTCCCACAAAATAAGAGTCTGTCTTTGCAAAAAAAAGAGTAAAAAAGAATTTTTATTAGATTATGCCACACACCAATATATCATGTCAGAGAGACGAAAAGTGTTGAATAAACAGTCAGAAAAAAGTGACATGCTCACGTAGCCCGTAAGTAAAGCTCAAATCGATAAAAGATTTAGCACAATTTTTTTTTCTGGAGAGCATTTCCGGGAAAAATAGGTGCAGTAGTGGAGTACCTTCAGTTTAAGACATCGGGTCAAAGATCATGTGCGGGGATTTTCACTATCAAGGGCAACTGGGCAAAAAAGGGAAAGAGAAGAGTTTTCGGTATGGGGGAGCGGGGCGGGAGCGTCCTCCCAGTTTTTTTTTGTACAGTTGATTACTTAAATGGGGAGCAGCATGTGGGCGGGGACCACTGGACAATAACAGCTGCTAAACGGAGAGTGAGCAAAACCTGGAGCAAACAATCAGAAATGTATTTATGTGTTTTGGCTGAAACTGTCAGAGGGAAAATGTTGTTTGTTCTCGGGACACTCAAACACATTCATACGCTCTTTATCTCTTTTTCCATGGAACCACCAAAACGGAAGAGACTCTCTGTCACCAGAAAATTCCGACGTAGCTAACTTTTCCGGATGCTTGGGTGTCACCCGGAGACAAAACTGAATATCAATCTTGATTGTTTAAAAACTGGTCCTAGTCGAGAAAAGAATGTTATGACATTGTCATCCCGATACATTTTTTCTAGTGCGGGGAAATCAAAAAAAAATAAACTATGAAAAAACTGCTGTCACAGATGTACTAGGAAAATATGGTATTTATTGAAATACAGAATGGCGGTGAAGCTCCACGTATTTATTGAATAAAATTACACTAAAATTATAACGCTGAAAGCAATATTCGCGTTTACAAGAGCAAAAGCCGAGAAACTGGATCCGCAGTTGAAAGATAATTTTTTTTTTCTTCTAAAGCTATTTTCCATACCGCACACATAGGCTGATTCACATGCACAGTATGAATTGTACTGAATTACTGATGCGTGACATTTCCATTTACAATCCGTCCAAATATTTATTGAACCCTGTGTGTGCATTTATTTATAACTGGAATCAACTTAAAAAATATTTATGGGAGCGTGTCATGCACCTTTTCTTCCTACTTTTTCTCTCATTTCTCCAGAGACAAGGAAAAAGCAGGAAAGGAGCAGGAGACGGGTATAGTGCACACACATACTCTTAACATAATGCAAAGTACACAATAAATAAATAAATAGAGGTGTAATCTCGTGAATACAAATTGTATTAAAACAGAGAGAAAGTTATTGTTGGAGCAAGTAGCACACTGTACGTCCCCTACTGGAGAGCGTTACCTTACAACTCCAACATTTTCTAGTGAAAGCTTTGCTTCTCCCGTAAAAAAATATGTTACTCATATGGAGTTCATCTTATCATTATGAATGTTTTAATACATGTAAAGTTCCCACTCATTCAAATTCCGAGAGGAGCTGGAAAAGCACACGCGGAAATAAGTTACATTTTTTTTATATTTTATGCTCAATCCTGAAAATAAAAAAGAAGGTGGAAAAATAATATATATAAAAAATTGTAAATTCAATACATTTTCCTTTTCCAGAAGTGAAGAGCGACCACTCACGAGCCAGAGAGTGTTGTTTAAAGCTTGTGTATGAAAACGCTTAGTGCTCTCCAGCATTTTTCAACTGATCTGATCTATTATCCGATTAAAGAATTAAGCACATTTTTTTTCTGCTCCTCTCTCCTTATTTTTTTTTTGCCACCACCACAAGAGAAGAATATATTAGAAACAGAAGGAAAAAAAGTTTGTTTTTTCTCCGAGCACGCTGGTCTCTCCTAAAGTGAATAATCTTTGGCGGTAGCGCAGCATTCAAGGGAACGAGAAGGCAAGATAAATTTAAGTGAAAAAGTAATGGATGGATGATGGGGTGACGGTAAAACTAATAGCGGGAGGAATGACTGGAACATTAGGCATACTCCTTTTTTTATGCAAGACATAGTGTTATTCGAACGACGAAAGTTTTTGGAAGCGCTACTATATCTGTACATATATGTTGGCGCATTTATATAACGGAAACGAAACGGAGCATTACTTATGAAGTACAGTATTTTTTTTTGGATCAAGTAGAAAGCACACAAAAAAAAGGATCTATACAGTGAGCGAATGATCAAACGCGGAAGGAAGAGGGAAGCTCACGAGGGAGATAAGATCAGCAATATTAACGTCAGCGGGTCAGACAAAAAAACAAACTTGCCCTTATACTATTTGCTTAAGTAGCGTTATGTACATGTTCACATCCTCATGTAGGAAAACAAACTAAACAACAGCAACTCTACAAGAAGAGGCACAACTGGAGAAAAAAAAACTTGCCAACTAATAGACATTCCTCTCGCGCTTCCTTACTCTACAAGAGATTGCATAATACTTTTTTTTTGAAAAACGTAAGCCTGTCGACCTTTTTCCTCTCTGCGGAGAGTTTTTTTTGGGAAAGGAAAAAAACCTTTAAAAAGGGAGGTTAAAAGCTGTAGGATTTTTTTTAAAAAAAACGACAGCGGCATAACCTATGAACTTTCCCTCTTAGGACTCCTCGTGTTAATGTTCACCGCTAAGAAAAAAAGTTGAGTTTTTAGTGTAATAAATGTATTCACATATGCTTCCCAGGAAGTCCTTATTTTACTGGGTACATCCCTCCTTCCAAGAAAAGGAGATTAATTTTTGCTTCACAAATTCAATAGGGATACTAATACGTTTACCATCATCAGAAATTAGGGAAACAGGTTGGTTAGCTTAGGAAAAAAATGGGAGTGCACCGCTCTCAAAAAATATTTATATATTTGGAGTGGAGCGTGCTTACACCACTTTCAATTAAATTTTCCAATTTTATGCCCACACACCTGCTGTGTCCCTTTTTAGAAGGCAGAAAAAAAGCGATACGTAAAATATGAGAAAATTTTCTCCGCCTACTCATTTATATCCAGTCTCATTAAGTAAAGTAGCAGTTCGCTGCTCCTTTTTCTAATCGTGCATTTATAAATAGAGAGTGTGCAAAGATAGTGGCATTTTCTCTGATGTTATTAATAGCTACACGGATCTTAAAAGAGTAAATGGGAAAGAGGACAAGGAATCTTATCTTGACAACCAGACTTTGGTTTTGCATCAGTCACTCCGTCTCCCTGCTAAGTGTGCTTCCCTCCCACCACATTATACACTTTTGGACAGACAACAACCCAGACATTCTTCAATTTATCATAATATAGACATGCTATTGCCTGCGAAATGAGAGTTTTGATTAATAGAACTAAGATCCACTGCTACATTCTACCAACTGAGAACACAAATTTCTTATCTTCGAATCCAAATACTACTTAAAAAGGTCTTTCTTTAAAAGATGACTTTACAAAGACACTTTTCCCCGAAGATACGCAGCAGCAGTGTCTGTGAAAGCAAAGGCAAATAAAGTCCATTCAGAGAATGTCCTTCATCTCCAAAAATGTAGCTCGTTTGAGATCGCAAACATTAAAGGAAGAAAATGTTTTTTCCCTTCATCCACTGAGAGAAGCGTGTAGCTGAAAAATATATAGTCGGGAGTGTTTTTTTTGGTATTCAGCCTTATTTTGATGCTACTCTCCATTATCGATAATAGTAATTCGTATCATTGTTGTGCGAAGTTGTAGGAGAAGAGGGAGAGCAGGGAAAATCTAGGTAAAATCAATAGTAATTTACGTAAGAGCATCTCTGCCATCATCTTAAAACGCGGGGTAAGCATCCGAATTTTTTCCCGGTGTGTGTGTGTGTATGTATCATGCTCAGATCATGTTTAAAATGCGATACATTACTTCGTATACAAATTGCAGATTGTCCAGCTCCTAGAAAAAAAAGCATCGTCTGCCTGTTCGTCTGCCTTCCCAATTCTCTTCACAGTTTGGATTAAGGAAAAGCTCAAAAGCGGAAAGTCGAGAGTTGAGGGAGATCCTTTCTTGGAAGAAAAGGGAGGCTGAAAACAAGATGAATGTGTGGTAATGTAACGGTAGAGTAGACTACAATTCGATGAATAACAATTATTACTCCTCTGCTGAAATCTGATATTGTACATTTTACGGGGAAACTCGCGTCGGGTATACAAGTCAAGGAGCGAGACAAACCCATTTCCCAAATATTTTTTTTCGGTTTCCCGATTATAAATAGAGTAATTCAGCGTAGCAGATTCTCGACAACCACACCTATGAAATGAGGGGGAGGGTAGAAACTAGAAATGAAATCGAAATACTAGAAAATTCCAATACGATGCTCCAATTTAACTTCCATAATCGGGAAAAAAGAGAGTACGCTTCAGGGAAGGCTTAATACACAAACCACTTATTTACTCCACGTCTCGCCTGGTTAAGCACGTAAATGAAATGCTAAGCAAATCAANCCCGCACATTAATTTATGTCGTTTCGCTCAGCATCTCGGGAAGTAGCTGAGTTCCGGCGATGGTAGCCAGAAAAGGGAGGAATATTAGTGTTCTCCTTTCAAGGAGAGCTTTCCGAAATAGTTTTTTTTCTATTTCCAGTGAAACTGGCAGTGGTCCCTCTTGTGCAAGTTTTGTAGTTTTCAGACAATCACACAGCTCATTCATCTTTAATTAAGAAATTTGTCATCAAAGTTTGTACTATTTATAGGTGTGTGCTTGTGTGCCTATACACTTATCCAGGGTACGTGCTTCGGATCGGGATATTGGAAGTTTACCCGGCTGTATAGTCTTTTTTAGATTGAGGGGTGGTAGTGGTGGTGGCTGCAGTAGTGGCAGGTGCAATTTTATTTTACTGTATCAGTCAACCATCTCATATTTGAGTTTTTTTTGTGACCACCCCGGCGCTGCTCTCCAGCTAACATGCTTGGAACTAAGCGGAACAAGAACTAATTTTCTTCTCTGCTCTGCCAAACACTCGAATAATTCGAAAATGTTCCTTCCTTCTAATTAGTATTAACTGCTGAAGTGAAAGTGCACAGTCGAGCATTCCACCATCCTGCTTAAGTTGTTTATCCATACGAAAATCTCACAGTCAAGTTTATTTCCTTTCAAGTAATCAACATCTGGAACGAATGGTCATTGACTAGCAGAGGGGGAAGGCGAGGAAGTGCTTAATTCAGCATGAGTATAAAACTTGCACGTTCCACCAATATGAATTTTACACTTTCTCGGAAGACGTCCCCCAAGAATTTTCCAGAGCATGTAAGATTTACCTAGAAAAAATAACGGTGCGCTCATACCTAAAAATTACAGAGAGTGGAAATAGTAATAGAATCGGATTAATTACTTGCAAATTAAAACGATACAACAGAGAGAGCAAACCAAGCAGGCAACTCGTTTTTTTAGGAAGTGTAGAAAATAATAAAAATGCAGGGCTGCTTTTTGCAGTTTACCAGCCTACGCAAGCAATTTAGTAAAAAAAAGTGCAGAGCTAGTAAGTACACTGCGCTAAAAGTGTAAAACGGTGAAAAAGGAATTATTTTAGGGAAGGCGAGGAAGTGCTTAATTCAGCATGAGTATAAAACTTGCACGTTCCACCAATATGAATTTTACACTTTCTCGGAAGACGTCCCCCAAGAATTTTCCAAAGCATGTAAGATTTACCTACAAAAAATAACGGTGCGCTCATACCTAAAAATTAGAGAGAGTGGAAATAGTAATAGAATCGGATTAATTACTTGCAAATTAAAACGATACAACAGAGAGAGCACACCAAGCAGGTAACTCGTTTTTTAGGAAGTGTAGTAGAAAATAATAAAAATGCAGAGCTGCTTTTTGCAGTTTACCAGCCTACGCAAGCAATTTAGTAAAAAAAAGTGCAGAGCTAGTAAGTACACTGCGCTAAAAGTGTAAAACGGTGAAAAAGGAATTATTTTATTTTTTAGGTACGTATCTTGAGAAATAGTAGATGATGAGTATTATGATTAACGCTCTTTTAAACAAGGCGAGGAAAGAAGGAGAATGGGAGAGAAAGCATCCAACGCATAAGTTCATTTTAGGGCTAACCCGTCACTTGCAGAGAATTGGTGGGAAAGAGAGGCAGAATAAGAAAAAGGGAATTTTAGCTGGAGCTTTCCGCACCGCTTTTAAGTATATATAAAGCGGGAGAAAATTCAATTTAAGTTTTCGCTTATATTAACTGTTTCTTACAGGGAACAATAAGAGTATCGACATTAGTGCTGCACCGAAATAAAAGATGTACAGTAGAAAAGTTATCAGCAGTGAAGGTTACGAAAGTAGGTATTATACGTTCTTCGAGTACTGTAAAGACACACAGATGTCTAGGTAGTTTTCTGCAGATATGGGTAGACACATGGAAGGAAAAATAAAGTAATTCTTCGGAAATGAAAGCTAAAACTTGGAGGGAAGAAAAGTATAATATAGAAACGGAAGCAAAAGAAAAAGAAAGAGGAAAATAAGAAGCCGCTGAAGCAAAAGGCAACGTTGTCTTGAACAGAAAACGAAAATTTTTCGCGCTTCAATTCCCTCTGTCCTTCTACTCTAAGGACCCGACGAGAGAGCGTTTACGTTCGCCATATTCGCCTATAAGCGTTTTTTTTGTACAGCAAGTCAGAAAAGAGAAAAGGAGACATAGGACGTGCTGCCATCATCATCTTATATTGAGAAAAGGTAAATGACTTTTCTTTCTTTGATATAAGAAAATTCTCTATTTCCACCGTTTTCTTTGATTTTTTCCCCTTTCTCCAAAATTGGACTAAAAAAAGTACATGTACGCCCTTGCTGTTTTTGAATTTTGTATGCGCCTGTTTTTTCCCGTTATCTACTCCTGTTTCCGATTACCCCTTCCAGGAAATTGCTTGGGTTCACTTTACTGAAAACAAAAGCCAGGAAAATATTTTTAAAAAATACTGTTTTGGGACTAAAGTGTGAACGATTTTCAATCACAATTAACCAATAATATTTCGGTACAAGATGCTAACTACATTTTCGCACAATCAATACTCCCCCCACGGCTTCAAAGGATACATACAAAAACATATTTTTTTTTGGTTGGGATGCAAAAGCAATTTGTAGTGGGGAAGCTGGGCGCATAAGTAAATTTCATTTTGGGATGAATTTTTTAGAGGAAACGGTCAAATGCTGAGGAAAAAAAAGTAGCGGGGAAGAGAAGATGGGAGGAAAAAACACTTTGCTCAGTTCCACTCCCATCACGCGGAAAAACCACCTTTATGCCAAGTATATGGAAGAAACAATAAACGATGTCAAAGAACAAGATGCGACGTAAATGATCATGAGAATGGTCTTGACTCGGCAGTTGTCTTCTCAGCTTATATCTCTCTCTTCATGAACGGACGTGAGTAAGTGAACAACACAAACGCTAAAAAAGTTCCCTCTCCACTCATCTCTCTCTCTCTCTCTTTCTCTCCGTCTTTTCTCTTCTAGTTTGAACTTGTTGTATATTTATTTATTACACAAAAGGGTATCAATGGAATTGGATAAAGGAATGATGTTTTTATGCTCACGTTCATGTGCGCTATGTGTGTATATCTATATTATACAGAAATTACATTAGGAGAAAAAAAAGCTTCTTTCACTCGGCTGCTCCCTCTCTCTCTCTCTCTTTTTCCTTTCTCCTCTCCCCAGTTATTGCTCAGCCTTGAATGCTACACGAAACTCTAGAAAATGCCATTACATATGGTTTGGCAGTATCTTTTTAGTGCTTTAGGATTAGTAATATCATATCATAATAGCTTTGTGTTTGGTTGCGTTTTCGTTTTATTCTTCTCGTATTCCATCGGAATTATTGCGCTCTATTGGTATCATGTTGGTATCAACATCAACAAGCCATTAATGTGCCATGATAGGTTTGCATTAAATTGCTAGTTGTTATAGTGGGAAAAGCTTCGCGGAGCGTGAGTGTTCCCTTTTTTACACTTTACCATGCCACTTTAGCCACTCACAACATAATTTTTTTTGAACATGATGAAGTGAGATGGAAGGAGAAAGGGAACATCAGGCTCATGCCATGTAAGATCAAGTAATTTGAGCAACTTTAAGAAGCTCTTCTCCTTCTCCTTCTTCTCCGCTCTCCTTTTTCTTCCTCCAATACATGCACAAAATGATGATTGTGCCAACAAAAGTAATGATAACGTACTCCGGATTTCCGACGTCGAGAAGATGACACCTTATCCTTTGACGGAGTGCGAGACGTTAAAAATAGAAGGGCTCCGCGAGTTGACTGCAAGCTTCAAAAAAAAGCTTTTGCATTTCCCTTTCCCTTCTTATATCAATATTCTGAGAGGATGATGATGACGAAGAAAATTCTCCTTCATCAAATCAAACATTTTTTTATGTCTGCTCACCGAAGGTATAAAGCGCAAGTAGGGAGAGCGCGCCCCCGTCTGTGTGCGGTAAGTGGAGGTAATGGTAGACTTTAGTTAATGTAAGTTACCAGTACGAGAACGTGAAAGACAGGTATACTGTGATTTACTGCTTTTTGTGGGCACATTTCTCAATTGTTTTCTTGGAACTGTGACAGAGAATGGGTCTCCCAGGACCCGTTTCCAAAGATTATGATAGTGTATAGATGCATGTGTGTGTGCACCTTGTCCGGATCTCGGAGTTTCTCTCATCCATTCCGTATTACATTACAGCGGGTAATATCTCGTAAAAAAGGCTTCTCGTTCCTCTTTTTTTATGAAAACTAAAAAATACAGTCGAAGAGTGAAAAGGGGAAGGGAAAAGAAAAAAAAATAGCAAAGAGATTTTTTCAATAGGCAGAAAAAAGCAATTGTTCCCAATTTCCTATTGCACAACGCGCTGCTTTTTTTCCTCACCCTCAGATTCCTACCATCTCCGGCTGGGGCGGAGTGCATATCTACTCGAAAAAATATATATTCTGGAATGAGAGCACTGTGATGTGGAAATTGTGATGAAAATACCGTGACGGTTACGTTACGCATGCTAATCTTTTAATTTTTTTCTTCTTTTCTCCAAAGAAAAAAAAAGTCGAGTCATTCCCCACACTTTTAAAACATTATTCATGTATACAAAATTGGTATACCTCTTTTTTTTCATGGCGCTCTCTCAATTTAAATTTTTCATATATCTCACTCGCCCCGCTACACTGTAACTTAGCTCTACTCCCTTTTTTTTCTTCCTCTCCTTCCTTCTAAGGTTAATAAGTCGGCCGCGCTTTTATTGTGCTGGCGTGTGTGATGTTTGACCTTATGTCAACTTTCACCTTAATATGCTTCCCGACTGACAATGACTCTACAAGACTTTCCAAGCATTATTTATACGAGCCCGTCGTTCGACGACCAACACCTCCCTGAAGTATAGACATTCCCGAGCAGCAGAGCACTCGGATGATATAGCCACCGAAAAAAAAATTGTTAGTGCGACCCTACACAATAATATGCTTAGCGTGTGTGTGCTGCTATGCGCTACCTTTTATTCTATTTTTCTATGCTTGTTTTTTTATTATCACGTACATATGACACTAGCCCAGCCTCCAGTTTTTTGATGCGGTACAGGGCTGGGCAAATAGAAAAAAAATAACATTTTCTGTTAAGTAACGGGAATATAATATTTAGTAAGTACATAGCACATATGTAGAAATAAAAAAAGGTAGTGTGATCTGCTCCGAAAAAAAAGAATTCTCATCTTTTCGTAGGGTTCCCTTTTCCCCTTCAAAATATCAACAATAAGCACCGACATGATTAGTACTAGCAGACAGAGCGGCTCCCAACAGCATATACATTGTACACAGCTCTGGTGTGTGGTGTAAACAAAATTGTGTAAAAAATGTACAAGTCAACTCTTGGCAATGTAATATTTGTAAAAACAACATTCTGAACACCATTTCTTTGCAGGAATCATCATCATCAATGGAACGGAGAGTATCCGTAAAAAAGTATATTTCCTCCGTATGTGTGTGTATGTATTTTTACATCTTCTGGAGAGAAAAAAAAGAGAGAGAAAGAGAGAGAGAGAGAGAGAGAGAGCTATTACTTGGTAATATATGTGACCGTGGTTTGCTAGCTCGTGCATTTAAATATACGATACGACAGGAATATTTGTACAGCCATTTCATCTACCATCTAACAAGCATTACTACTGGTTTTCCTTGAGTAAAATTTCACATTTGTGTAGCCCGTCAGAGCATTTTGGACTTAGATTTAAGAGTTCCTTTCTCCCTTTCGCTCTTTTTTTTTACTTTCCTTCTCTTTTCCTAACGGTTTATTTTTTCACCCACTCACTCCATCCATGTCTAGTCTCCTCTCTTTTTTTTGAATTTCTATTAGTTCCTTACTACCACTACAAACTGGAAGATGACTTTTGGCTTCTTTATTTTCTCTTTACTTCTCCTTTGCGTTTGCAAGCACACTAGGCACATTATATGATGAGCTTTTCAATATAGCAAAGTGAATCCAGCTCCAGCCTCTCTGTTCCATCTTCCTTTTTACCCGTATAAAGTTGCATGACCTCGCACGCTACGTAAAAATATGCAGCTTTTGTGAGGGTATATATAGCCGAGTTTTCAGATAAGCTTCAACTTTCACTCTTTTCAGAGCTAACAGACTTTTCCCTGAAGTCATGCATGCATGCATGCACGGTTCAAGATCAGCAGGAACAAGAAGAATAAGAGGCATATAATTCAGAAGGGAGAAAAAAAACGAGCTACCTGCCTGGCTCTCTTACTACTACTTACATATCTGAAATATCTACAGTCCTTACGGAAGTATCCATTTTCCGTGAAAAAAAACGCTAGACACTTTTTCTTTTTTTCCTCTGCATAGGCATATTCAAAAAAACAGAATATGATAGAAGAGAGCCGCTCGTATGTAAACTAGGTAGGTATATTATTATTTTTTTGTAGAAAAAGGAATCTTGATGGAAAGTAGGAAGATACGCTCATGTATTATGCACTCCGCAGCGGAGAATCTCAAGACGAGAAAAAATGTATAACAAAGTGCCGCTACATTACTGCATACTCCTTATACGGACTGTTGTTCCAGCTTCAATTCAATAATCGAAAGTATAAGCCTCTAAATTGGGGGAACTGTTTTTGTATTGCTTTTTTTCATAGCGGCAAAAAAATATATAATTTCGAGAGATGAACAAGCAATCGTGAAGGTGCACAGAAGCCAACGATATTTTATTTTCTGAACTAAACTGCGGATATAACAAAGGGAAGATTAGGATTGCTTCGGTGGGGATGCAGCGGCACTTCTGATTTTGATTGTTTTTCGAGATATATCTGAAAAAGCTAAAAAAAATAATAATAATTTTGCAGATTTTGTCTCACATTACTGCTGCAGTTTACATTCTTTATTGACATAACAATGAGGCCATGCCCATTCTTGAAAACTCCCCATCCCCTAAAAATGGGAATGTATGAGGAGCTCCTCGAAGAAAGACAGTTATGGTTGATGCTGTAAACAACCTGATCATCACAAATGCACCCTTACAGTACGGATGAAGATGGTATTAGCGCTATAGTATCGTCAACATCATTATCATAAAAATAATCAGGAGAAAGCATCTTATATATACCTTCTTCCTCTTTCTGGGTGGGGTTTAGCCACCTCTTAAAACTTTAAACTGGAGAACATCCCGAAATATTCAATTTCGGGTTGCCAGAAAAAAAAGGGAGCGCTCAGAGAGAGAGGGCTCCCAAACAGAGTGAAAATTGTCTTGCTACGTGCTCACTTTCTTTATCCATCATTACCGCTATCATCATCATTATTTGTTGTTAAAAAAGTCAAACTTGTATTAGGAGAGTGCAAGAAGAAAGGAAACTATCACTAACTATGAATGAACTGCACAAATAACCACACCATCACAACATCATCATATTCCCCAAGATCTTCTCTCCTCAAGAAGTACTTAGGTTATAGAGGGGAAGGCAAATTGCACGAGGATGATAGCATTTTTATACATCCTCTTTCTGATCACAGATAGCACACATCACACTCCACCACTTTCTTACCTTTAAGTACCAGTATCCCCACACTATATATTTTTTTTATTTAGGCTAGTGTCTTTTCTGGCCGCGTGTGTGTCCAACTACCACACACACCAAAGAAGAAGAAAGGAAAAAAAGTTTTGATCTTAAGGAGAAGCTGGAAAACTTACAAGAACATTTTCCCCACTACTTTCATCATCATCGTCATCCCCATCATCTTGTTCATCTCATGACATTATAATATTATTGCATTA
>JAHZND010002835.1:0-18561 GCA_027744115.1 Acrocyrtus sp. NNG-2020
TGTGTTCGGCTAAACAAGCAGAATAATGAGTACTGTGCTGCTGAAGAACTAGTAATTTTCAATGTCGGTGACATTGTGCCGAAGTGTGCTGGAAGACAGTTTAGAGCCATTATCAGAAATGCCTGTCCTCCAGGTAGCTTCTATAGCATTATTGGCAGGTGCCAGCCCGATTGGGATTTTTGAGTAGCTAGTTCATGATAATTTGAAAATGAGAAATTAAGTAAAATATAATATGTCAAATTCTGTTGTAATTATAAATATCAATTATTTAATGTAAGATCTGTGATACTAATTTATATAAATAAAACATTTACCAATTTATTTCCGTATAATAGTTTATTTTGTGATCACAAGCATTCAAGTTTAAGTGATGGGTATTGACATAATGACACGTACCGTACCTATTTACTATTCATTTGAATAAATATACCTTTAAGTTTTTACTACGGTTGCACAATATATCTTATATAATACCTTGACATAATAATATGGGGTTACAAATACGAAAACTTTCGCAGTTGCGGATTTAAATATTCCTAATCCCATCCCGTTGATCGCAGCATATCTAACAGCATTTCACTAAATGGGTACGCTTTAACAAGATCAAGAAAGGGCATCTTCTATCAAGAAAGAACAGTGAAAAGATAAAGACTCTTATTCGTCTCTGTCTACTACTGCTCTTAGCATTCCAACTGATGAATGTAATGCAAGTTATACCTAGGTATATATTTCTGCTGGTGTTTGGCGTAAATGACGTATATAAATATGATGGAATATAGATATAGGTAGGTATATACATGTGTGCTATTTTCAAAAGTTTTAAAGGGGCAATATGAATTTCGCACGATTACATTTAGGAAGAAATACATACATGGAGATTCAAGCTGAGGATCATTGGGAATTAGGCTTAGGTTGATATCATTTCAAGAGTAGGTAAAATCCCCAAATGAAACCTAGCCTACCTGGAAGAAACGTAGTATTTATCTTGCATGCACACCCAGAAGATTGCCACAAAAGACACAGGTACCATAAATCACAATCTACTTTCAAATTGGATTACGAGAACACCCACCTTTTCCTTTTAAAAAACGAAACGTAGGTGGAGAAAATTTGACTGTAGACACTGTACATGACTAGATTTACTACTAGAACGCATATTTTTCATGAAACAACCAAATTGGTGTTTTCTTCCCCATGAGTAAACAAGAAAAATAAATGAACAATGAAAGAAAGTGTACAAAAGTAGGAAATAAAATGAGAATCAATATTTTCATGAAACAACCAAATTGGTGTTTTCTTCCCCATGAGTAAACAAGAAAAATAAATGAACAATGAAAGAAAGTGTACAAAAGTAGGAAATAAAATGACAATCAATTCTAATTTCAGCATATTGTGTTCTTGGAAGATGTACGCTAAAAAGAGCGTGATCAGATCATGTAAACAAGTTATTATATCTGCAGGTAAATTGCGCTAAGCACTAGTTTGCGAAGATGAAGACGCTAGCAATAAATTGAACTTTGCGTTTTTTACGCTTCCGATGCACCAGTATAAACAGAAATTTTTCAGTATTTTCATGCCATGATTTCATATTATATTTCATTTGATACCTAGTTTATACTAGCGAGCAGGACGCGAGGTACTCCCTCACATCAAAACTCAACAGTAAGAGTAGAATTGGGTTTAAGCAAGTGTTGAGCATGACAACCTGTCTTGAGAAATCGGCCACTGACTCCAGCGATGACATGAAACTTATCTTGTTTGTTAGCTCACTTGGGAGATCAAAAGGAAACTGGAAGATTCCTTGGGGGAGCCAGCAGACGATAAAAATTCCAGTGAAAATGCATGAATTCTGCATTAAGCGGAGGCGATGCTGAAATCGCTTCTTTTGCTCCACCTGCTTTCATGAACGATGGCAAAAAAGTTGTTAGTTTAACCTTTCGTCCAAGAAATACAACATTCATATAGTGCTAATTAATAGCTTAGCAAATCGTCCACTTAAGCGTGCACATGTAATTAATTAGAATACTCTGATTAACAATTGGACAGGTTAGTATAAATTAAGAAGCATGTTTGCTCAAAGTTGTTAGGTACAATGCAAACAGCCACCTTTCTCCGAGGAATTATAAAAAGCGTTATCTACTGCGATGCACGTAGTCTGTATCATTGGGATAGGGTTTTTATTACATGGTCTTGGGATTTGATAAGTTCCAAAACCTCGTTACAGTTAGAATATGTTCTGCTATGTTAGAATATTTATTACTTTTTAATTAGTGGCTTCTCGAGCGATTTTAGTGTAATGAAAGCATTTTACATCAGTGAAAGCACGCAGCGTAAAGCACTTGAAAACGGAAATATTTCTAAATCTCACCTGACTCAGAGTAAGAAACTTCATTTTCGAACGAAGTGTAATGAATTCTGTATAGCAAAAAACATAGGCAATATATTGCACAGCTATGACATGTCAGCAAAACAAAAATGAAATTATGTTAAAGGAAATCCCAAAAGCAGAAGTCCCATTGAAAAAGGGTACATCGGTACGTGTTTGTATAGCACTGTTTGCAGTTTTTACGAGGTAGAACACTATTACACATTCCATCTATAAAGTCTTCCTATTCGAATTTTTCTACTCGTGTTTACAATACCTCTTTCTCGCTAGTATGCAAACATGCTCAATAAGGTTCTCCAATTTTTAAGCGAAAGTCTCAGAATTCCATTTTCCAGTCGACATTCCTTCCAAAAATGTACAGGAGCTAACTACGGAACATGAATCGAAGATAAACTCGTTCAAAAAACATGTTTGGAGGTATTTTGCAGAATGTATATTTTCACACGGTACGTAATGCTGTTACTTTACACGTCGTTGCAAATAGCAAGTAAATTTACGACAAAATGGATTCGCTTCGGAATTTTGCACGTTTTACCTATACATTTTATACTTATACTACCTAAATTGGGTTTTGTTCCATAGGGCTGTTAGGTATTTTCTGTTCTTTTACTGTACTACAAAATTAGCAGTACTTCATGCACTATTAATATTGGAACGGAAAATCCTATACGCCTCATTAATGAAAACCACATCAACTGATTCAGGGACTTATGATTTTTCAAAATACGACTGAAAAGCTGCTAGTTATGACTTGAGTAACGGAAGCGGATACTTTATGCAATTTTAATAACATTACGGGGTGATACATTTTCATGCCTAAGAGAACTCTGTAGAATGAATATACCTTTGATGAGTATGTAGCTAGGAATCAGATAAATGAATACAAGTAGCAACAGAGCATACAGTGACTGCAGGACAGCACTTCCTCCAAGGAGAACCTAAACATAAAGAAATGAAAATATGGCGAAAATCCATTAGAGAATAAAAGGGCTTTTAGAATTAGATAAAATAAAGGGCACCACAAAAGTGCAAACAAAGTGGTGACTTGAATGGAGGGACTAGTGTATTGAAAGAGTAAAAGTCAACATACCAAACAGACTCGGGTCATGTTGGAGTATTGCGATTCTTGGAAATGTAAGAAGTAAGCCAAGCGTCCATATTTGCAAGATTTGAAGTAGAATGGTACGATTCGAAGCATGGTCCAATGGATTCCTTGCGGCTTTACTTCGGTCCAAACTAATCGCAGTAATTGTGTATGGTAGCACAGGTATAGATAATCCTAAGTAGGGAACGAGAAAAATGAAATAATATTTCTGCAGAAAAACACATTCAGAATACACAAGGAAAAACTGAATTCATTCATAAAAAACGGATTTTCCTCACTTTGAACAACTCCCATAATTGAACACACCCTTTGATCAAACTCCCATAATTTCACAACTTCCCCTGATCGAACGTTATAAAAACTGAATACGAGAATGAAGTATACTGAAGCAACACACAAATTGGCAATCAGGTAGTTAGACGGACTAGAAAAATTTTTCAAATTAATATTCTCATAATTAATAAATAGATGATGAGGGTGTATCCTCCTCCTCCCTCATTAGGATTACACTTGTACTTTATTTAATTCGTTAATTCACTAAAACTTACCGACGAAATGTTTTTGATAAGCACACCAACGCAAAAATGAACACGTTTCCGATTATACTTGTAATCACAAACACCACTACAACAGGATGGGACAGCCAAGGATAACGGAACATTTTGACGGAAGTTGCATGCTTGGTTAACTCGGGGCCAATGGATGTCTCGTTGAAAGTCATGTTCAAAATGCCCTGTCCTATCATCAGGAACACTGGCGAGGAAACTGCAGAATGAAAAATGAAACCAATACAAAATTCCAGCAACTGCCAATCTCAGGAAAGCTGCAGCTCTGCAAGTGAAAGCAGAAGCAAGACTGAGCTGAAAATTGTTGTGTACTCTTTCCCAAAGGCAGTGGCTGGAAAGGGAAGATCCGATAATGTAAACTTTCCATCTCTCGGAGAAAGCATTTACGTAGTCGCGGCTATAAGCTTTGTTAGTGAAACTATGGATTTTCTCCTATGCACACATGTAGGTATGTTGGTTGCTGTGTGAAGGGGAAGGAGAAAGTTACAAGCAGCACGCTGTCATTCTGTGAAATGCAAGCCATGTGTAAGTAAAGCATACTTTTGTAGTTTTTTCAAGTCATCTAGGATTTGGGTGGACTTATATCCAGGAACCAGTAGTTTGATCAGTTCCTTTAATAAAAGACTATTACTCAAAGGGTTTATCAACCTTCAGTTTTCAGTGGGAGCGAAGTCAAGTAACAAGTTGACAAGTTGTAACTTTGTTACTTTCAGCATCTGGATGGAAAAGTGTTGGCTGTGGTTGTAACAAAATGAACCACAGAGTGTGTGTATCGAATCGATGCATTATTCATTCCGCGAATTTTTTCTGATTTTTTATTTTATTACCTATATGTGTAGTTATGTAGAAAATATATTTGAGTGAAACAATGCGGAGCGGATTTGATTTTCGTCTTCGTGGTTCAAAGAAGACGGAAAGTCATTAGGTTGTACAAAAGGCTAATTTGCTTAAAGGCGTAAACTACGTTTTCAAGAACTTAATGAAAAGTTGTGGCTGTACATAGTAGGGAGACATTTCCCCAAGGATCAAAGTGATCCTTTGATTGTATGTACCTAATTCCATTTCATCCTTTGCATGATAGACTTTGACAATGTATGGCAGCTTGCTTATGAGGAGGTAATTCCGAGTAGCCTGGACTGGACTGGATTTTCTATATAAAGACGTCTATTATTGCTTTCAAGAGCGTTGAGCCTACTTAAATGAGAATGTGAAAGTCCCTGCAACGCACAGTAGTCCATTTAGTTTCTTGGTACGTTTACCTTTCCTCGCCGAATAAAATTATGAAATGACTGGCTAGCCAAAGAGCTTCAATTACTCTTCTTTTTAGAAGAAAATTCAATTACATGTACAATCCGTAAATTATGCTTTTTAGTAATGCATATTATGCTTTTGTTTGTGTTAGAAATATCTGCAGTGAAAGCACCGATATTGAAATAAAAATTTATTGTAATTCGAATGAATTAAGTAGTAACAATCAACAATAAAAAATAAACGTAGAACAATTCAAATATAGTTAAAATTCTAAAAAGAACGTGCAAACGTAAAAATGCCACTTACTATACG
Organism: Acrocyrtus sp. NNG-2020; assembly: GCA_027744115.1. NCBI lineage: Eukaryota > Metazoa > Arthropoda > Collembola > Entomobryomorpha > Entomobryidae > Acrocyrtus > Acrocyrtus sp. NNG-2020. Next base: position 5,621 of record JAHZND010002835.1, read on the forward strand.
GAAACTCCATTCCGAAAGACTACTTGCTTCCAGCATGCTATTTTTTAGTATTTAGAGGAAAAGATTTTGACCCCAAATTTAAAATTTCGGTTTTAATTAGCCGTGCTTGGTTGTTGCAAAAAAAATTACAACTTTCACATCTCTACTAGCCATATAAACATAGCATACATATGAACATAGAAAACACATTATAATTAGCCAAGCGTCATGTCAGATGAAAAGTCAGCACTTCTAAAATACTAGAAAAAAGGAATTAAATTTTTCTGTTAAATCTCATGAATATCAACCTCGATATTTCATTTTTAATAATAGCAGAATGCGATATTTCAAATAGTATATTTTATACTTTAACATAGCAGTGTGGAAAAACCGTCACGTCGTCGATAGCCGATGTTTATTAGAGGGAGAATATACGCCTATCCTATCTATCATCTTTGAATGTCTGGTATGCGCTTTTCATTTGTAGAATTGTGCTTAATGCCAAGTAGGTTGTTAACAAAAAAAACTTGAGAACTACAAACTCCAACCTTCAAGGAAATTAATGAAATAAAGGGAATCACGTTATTAGCCACACAACCTCTCTTCCTTTACATTTTCCTTCTCATTTATTTGAGAGGAAATAAGATCGATGTGGGTTTCCTTCCTATACCGAGAATCCCTCAGTGCTCTTCTTTTGAAGGAAGCTGCTCAAAAGCAGAATTCAGGAATGACAAGAGTAATTTTTTTTACCTTCCCAGACCAGACAACGGAACGTTGAGCCGAATCTAATTTTCATTTTCGAATTACAACTGAAGTTACATAGTAGTGATAGAAGTTGTGGCATATCCCATTTCTCGGCGCGAGTTAAAGTAACCCCTCCATACTCGGTTTTCTACTGCAACAGAGATTAATTCAGTTCCATTTTGATTCACAAGGAAAAGTCGTCTCTAATCATAATGAAATCTTGCAGAAACATGTAATGAACTGACAATGTGCGGTAAGAAAACAAACGACAAATTTTTATCTTCCGAAATAAAAGCAATAGATAAAAAAGTATTGCGATGTAAGATCTCTCAGAGATGGAAAATGCTGAGTAGTTCTTCAACCCAGTAGGTGCGGTTGGCAGCCACACCAACCTACGCGTGTTCATTATGTCGTCGTAACGTCGATAACAGATACATAAACTCCATTTTACTCACATGCACAATACAGAATGCGTGCACAATTTTTCAATGCTCGTACTAATATATTATTATAGTAACTTCAAAAGGAGTAAATGCCAATATACGAAGTCAAGTGGAGGGGAATGTGCCTGGTCAAGTCAAGATGTTATTATATACTTTGCTCATTTTTTACGGAGAGCGCATTATCGGCTCATCCAAAGTTTCTAAGTATGGAGGAGCAAGAAGAAAAATAAAAGTGAGCAGTCGGCCGGCCGGCATATATGCATGAGTAAAGAGGTAGCGGAACCTTGGAGGCAGCAAAAGAGCGCATAATAAATGCATTTATTTTTTTTAGGTTGTCTTTTTAGTTTTAGTGACTACACTTTTGTTTGAAAAACTTCTGTAGTCTGATTGCGTTAACTTTTGTAGTTAGTCATTCCAAGAGGTTGATGCTGCAGAGGAGTGATATGAGTATTATGAAAATGCCTTTTGCCTTCTTGCTCTGTCTTCTCCTGTTACCAAACTTTTTTTTCAAAGAATGGGGGAAACTTCCAGATACCGCAGATGTGAGAAGTGATAAATTCAGACGAGGAGGAGAAGAGAGCTCCTTTAAGTGATTTCTTTCCTCGTAAAATAAAAAGTTGTAATGATACATAGGCATAAAATGTATTTAGGTATCTAAGTATAAAGCTCATGCTGCCTTGCATGAACTGCAGTTGCAGGTTATGCCCAAAAAGTAAACACTTTTTATATTGCACTCACACAAGAGTAAATACCGTAAAATGTAAACGTGAGTGCTTTATTGCTACTTTTTTCCGGGTAAAAGTGTTTACTTTGTCATAATTAATATGCGAAATGATTCACACAGCGAGGGACCACCTTACCGTCTAAACTCGATAGGTACAGTTACAGATAATTAATAAATGTACAGTAAAGTAAACATTTGCTGGCAAAACAATTCATTTTTTTGCCATCGTCTTTGGTATATAAAAACAGGCACATGCTTCATTCTTAAGCAGTGTGTGCAATTTCTAAGGCTAATGTGTTTTCCCAAAAAATCTTGCTTTTACCTTTCACAACTTTACGAAAACCGAACTATGTAACATGGGATGATGACGATGACACAAGCTATGCCGAAACTTGAGGCATGCAAACCTCGAGCCATTTACCAAAGAAGCCTTTTCATTCTGCCATGCTACTTGATATTTTGGTGTCAGCAAGCAAATTCAATATGAGAACAAAAGGACAAAGCAAAAAGCAAAGTGTGCACCTTGTGCACACAAACACACTTTTTTCATTACCTTGGATGGCAGCTGAAATATAAAAATTCCTCCGGGAGTGGGACTAGGTATGCCGAGGCTTTCCTCTGTTTATTGTTGATTTATAAAGCACAAAGCAAACTGTTAAAAGCTGATTGTAAATATTGTTCGACTTACTCTGTAGCTAGGATATTGCGGGAGAGTTAGCTTGGCATTGACTTATTCACTTGAATTTGGTAACATGATCCGATTCTATTCATTTAATTAGCAGTGAATACACAGCGGCACGCTTCCAAACAAGATATCGCTTAAACCTTATTTGAGGGAGAAAAAAGATAAATTGGATTGGAAAACTTCATGAAATGCTTTTGGAGTTTGGCCTAACTGATATTATTTATATAAGAGAGATATGCCACTGGTGCAAGTATATCCCCGCCCGGTAATTTTCTTTTAAAGGGAGATTCTCAGTCAACTTTGGGTTGGTTGGCTTGACGGACGACCTCATTTGAAAATTACTACTGTTTATCTTTCATCAATTTTTTCCACTGACGAGGGGGCACACATCACCCGTTACTACTCTACTACTATGACAAAAACTGCTGTTGAGCCGTCATTCACTCAAACTCAGACTCGGGTGATGGCGATAAAGGTCGGCGTAATAATAGTCTTAGTGAGGGTGACGTGCAGCTATGGGATATATGATGCAAGGAAGAAGTTGCACGAAATGGGATATTATGGTATCATGAAAAGGAGAAAAGGCTTTCGCTTCAAATTGGTGGTGGTGATGAAATCCGTGTATTAAACTGCTGGCATAAGCCGTAAGTGCTGCAGATTCAACCAAATCGAAACGAAATGCGAGAACCTTAATAATAAAAGGAATCATAGAACATGTAACAATCCAGTTCATAACCTGCTTTACACTGCCGAAGAAGTGTGAAAGGAGAGTTAGAAAACATTCAAAAGATACAAAATATTAGCTTATCCGTCCATCATCATATCATCATTGTCAGAGTAAGTAGTGTAGGCTGTTAACTATGCACTCACAATTTAGTGTAAGCTTTTTTAGCAGCTGCCTTCTAACTAGTTGCATGTAGCATCATCTCCCATACGATCTTTAGCTGAGGTTGAAGACGGACGGTTATATGCCGTTTTGGAAGGGTAGAGAGAGGGGTTGGTGTTGGTGTTATAGTTGCTTGTATTTCTCAAAGGAACACATCTGTATGCAGAAGAGTTGCATCGCTACTGTTGTCTTTCACTTAAAAGATGTGAAGATAAAAAGTCTACAGATTGCAGCGGATGATATTGTACACATGTACAAGGAACGTTTGAGAATAATATTTTCCTTATTATTTACTTTTTTCTTTGGGCTTTCAGTGCCAGTTGTGTTCCATCCTCCTAAGCGCATGAATGAGTTTAGGAAAAAACGATAGTCTTCGTCACCAGAATATTTGGTGAAATGCGAGAGACTTTTTTCCCTCTGTTTTACTTAATGAAACGCGAGTGCTTCGTTGCGTCGAGTACTTCCCCTCCACTTGAACGGAAGAAGATTAATAGCATTTTTGTGGTGACTTTTCATCCATGTGTGAGCGACCGCGCCTGAAGGCGGATTAAGGTTGGATTCACTTTGGTATTTGGGAGCTAAATGATACATTTTCCTTTAAATGCCGGAAATCTTGTGAGTGCTTTACCAGAATTCTGCAAATCGTCGATGGTGGAAGTTATGCAACTGTTTACTCTCTCTGAAATGTTTAATTTTGAAAATCTTAAATATTCAGGTAGTACCATATACCGGTGAGTTTCAAACGTACTTAACAAGTTTCTTCATCACATCACTTTTGTACAAAAATAACTAACAAAAGTCTACACTGACACAAGTCCTAGTGCTCCAGAAATGTGTAGGCGACGATGCTCGATAGTTCGATACAGTCTTTAGCGTTTTTGTGCAAGCAGGTAACCTCGACCTAAAGCTGGTGCAATGACAGTGCGTGTCTTGTATGAGTTTGTATTATGAATTTGTGAATAAAAAATTTCGATTACAAATTCGTGCTTAGTGCTTCAGAAGTTTCACTTGCTTGCATAAATAGCACTGCTCATTTTGGAATAGGTAATGAAATGAAACAGACCCATATTCAGTTTACTTTACGCAATAGACTTTGTTCCCGTCAAATTGTATGCTGCTTTCACATGCAACAGTTTCTGGAAGACTCGAAAAATTGTAATTGCACGTGAAGAAATTATCTAGAGCCAGATACTGTAATAAATCGTACTTCAGCGATTGCTTTGACTATACAAGATAATTCACTACTTCTCTGTTAATGTGAATAAAAATGGAATAGAAATGAACCTATATACTGGGGGAATTGGTTGAAAAACCAAATGGCTATACACTAGTATGGTTAATAAGCTAGCTTTCCAGAATCGAGCTTCGTGTCAAGTTCTAATTTAAAATGGAAAAGAGTGTTTTCCAGGTGTATGCCATTATTTCAGACCGAGACTGACTCAGGAATTCTTTCTGTTACCAAACATCCATTCAGCTTTGACTTTAAAAATTTACGTAAATGGTCTTTGTTTGTGAGAGAAAAGTGCGTCAAAAAAGCTTTTTAGCATGCGAAATCACACACTCATTTTTAAACCACTGTCTATAGCTATCCAAGTGTGAAGTGTAATCCTATTCAACATTCAACATTGTTTTTTACCTGTCATAGTGTGCTGTAATACAATTCATGAAAAACGTACGACGGCCGACGGCAAATATCCTCCTTTCTACTCTGGATTTGGAAAAAGGATGTTCAGCACTTGACGTACACTCATGATCTAACCGAAAGTGATATGAAGCTGTAAAATAGCCGTTAATCTACTTATTGTTAACATACCTACTCTCTGTTCTGTTTGTTCTCTACAAGGAAAAAACAAGTGCGGAGGATTTTGATTGAATTCCATCACACTTTTTGGGGAATCGGTGCTTTCACAAAAAATGTTGGGTAATGTCCTTGCGAAATGGTTATATTGAAATTTTAGGTTTTAATGACTAATGTAATACAACTTCGGTGCTTTGCATAAGCTCACAATTCACCCAAAGTTGCAGATCAAGAAAAGAATAAAATAGCACTAAAATACGATATTATTACTCCTACTTACAATCAAAGTTGAAAACTTTAAAACTAGCTTTGCATAAGCTCACAATTCACCCAAAGTTGCAGATCAAGAAAAGAATAAAATAGCACTAAAATACGATATTATTACTCCTACTTACAATCAAAGTTGAAAACTTTAAAACGTAGAGCGTGTTGATATTTCGAAAGATTTATTTACAACTTGGCTGGTGTACTCCGTACACTTTATTTATGCGATGAAATCAATGTCGCTTTGCATAAATATGTTCACTTCTTGGCTTTTCAGCTTTTCAGCAATACTTTGAGTACTTTTGAAAAAGTGTATGTAGGCACCCCCAACCATTTCCTTATATAGCTTGGTAGAAATAATGAAGATCTCATTATGTACAGAACATCATTATGATTTGTAAGAGAAGCAGAGACGAAATTCTGTCAGCACACCCATTCTCTTCGAGAAGTAATGTTCTTGATGCAGTCTAACAAGTGAGAATGTTGAGGAGTTAAGGTCCAATCATTCATTTGAGTTGGCGCATGCACTGGAATTAAGCACATTTTTACATTCAAAGTTGTTCTGTTCTCAGTATGAATAAGTTTTAATATTGCATTCATCTGATCAATTCTAAACGAACTTTATAAGCTACGCCTGAATATTTTACAATGGCCAAAGTGGTGGCTCATATAGGAATTGTTTTACATGCAATTTTAAAAGGTGATGGTCTGTCTTGGGGAGAAGACAGGAGGTTTATGAATGCCCCTACTTTGAATACAAACATATAAACGGCCTTATGTGGCAATGAAATCGGATAATCGCAACTATCTGACTGAGAGTCACTTTCCATATTGGCTTGTTAAAACGGGAGGAAACAATCGTAATCGTGCAAAAGCGAGCTTTTCCCAAAAGAACATTTGCTATTCGCCTAGATTGGTAATTAAAACGAACGCCTTCTTTCCCGTTAGCAACTTCTTTAAATGGAGAATGGGAAGGAACTGAAGGAAGGATGTTTACTATAAAATATAGTATAATATTAGGGCTATCAATAAAACTGGTTAAAGAACAAGCTTATGATGATGACATTCTGCCCAATATTTTTTCCAACTAGCATATTAACACGCTTTGAATAGGCCGTGAGTGGAGTGACATAGACATGTGTCATGCTATAACTCAAAATGTGTGCAAATGAAATCACCTATTCACTATTCAATTCAGTCTTTCACTTTACAATGTAGTACGGAAAGCACACTTACTTAAATTGGACAGGGTCGCAGCCATAATTCACGAAATGGTTTAGATAATGTCGGATATAATCTAGTCCTTAAACCTTTTAATAGCCCATTAAATTTTCTAATAAAATTATAACATAAATTGATAACACTATCAAAATTAAACTACTTAGAAATGTCACATAAGCTTTTTCAGAATTTCAGAACTGTCGGAGAGCTCCCCACGAAATATTCAAACGAATAGGGGAAATAATGCACGAATAAATAAGCCGCATCGGGGACAATTTTAAGCTGTTATGACACGAAGCGTGAAAAAGTCACTCAAATGAGCCAGCATGAAAAAAGGCACATTCTGTAGATCTCCATCACACGTGCTTATTCTGGCCATATACTGTACCTTCTAGCTCTGTCAAAAACAACTTTCCTATCGAATAGTTTTAAACGAGAGCAGTTGGGCAAACTTTAAAAAATGGATTAAGAGTTTACACACTCATTTCATGATTTAAAACTCGTAGTCGACACTCGATGCACGGTTTTTATGGATTTTTAAATAGATTTTTATTCACAATAAGCTACGTGCAGGCGGAATTTTTCTTCTATCTACTAGAAAAACAAGTGGAAATGGACCGTTGATGCCAAGAATACAAGTTATTTATACCCTCACATAACTCACAGGAAAAAAGTCGCTGTAAACAAAGTACGGGAATAATGCCTACGTCAGCCTAAGTTGAACCTTCGCGTGGCATCCGTCACTTGATTTGAATGTTGAAAGTGTACTTCTAAGTCACCAAAATAATGTACAAGTTTATGGGAAGCAAGAAGTAACTTTAAATACTCAGTGTTGCGTTATATTAAGCGAAATGCGTGTGTGTAAATAGAATGTACTCCTGCTCCAATTATGTCTCACAGGATTGAAATGAAAACCTTACATGATATCTCGAGCTGCTCAAGATTCCCTTCGAAATGAGAAGCCGTGTGAGGTGATCATTCCGACTTGTTCAAGTGATATAAGCAAGGACAATTATATTTGCTAAGCCCAGGCATACATTTGTCACATTTGATTAGGTCTAGGTTTAAAGATTAATATGCAAGCAAATGGCATGAAGATACTTAGCACCTAAACCCTATGATTCATTATATCATTTATATAATCTCGATCTGCATTTTGAAAATGTGAGCCGAGCAAAAAATTCATAGATGAGCACCGAGCACGGTTGTTGGCACATTTCACCGCTAATATAAAGTGAAGCTTGAATAGTTGTAGCCCTTCCACTAGTAATCGAATCCGATTTGTGTTACTGATAGATGAGGAGGGTGATGGTGCCAAGAGAATGGAAGATTCAATGCTACTTTATGGACTTGAAGAGGATGTGAAATGTCATGTCATGCGGCGTTTTTATAGTTTTATGTACATATGCACAGCATCCGAGCCCACCCCTTGAACTATATTAACCTATACGATATAATATAATTTTTTATAATGCTAATCTCATGACGCGATTTCTGAAGTGATAGCGATCTGATTTGTAATGTACCGTTTTATTATCACAGACATCCCAGATGCTTATTTTCTCCTGAGCGCTTGAGTGAGCTGCATACCGGGAGTTTTTGGTGAGACATACATGCCTACCTATACAAGAAGAAAGCAGAGAAAAGTAGCTGCAATCAAGTGGGAGTTAAGCTTGAGCTAGCTCCGAAGTGAATTATTATGTGAAGTGGAATAAAGTCTGGTATTCTTTTGCTTATCGTTTCGATACGAATTATTCCAGCGCCGAGTGAAAAGTGGATTTTTCTACGTATGGTGAGTAGTAAGTGGGGGAGTTATTCGCGAGAGTGAAGAAGACTTAAGAGAGTAAAAAATGGAATTTTCTCTCGTAATGTGAAAGGTTGAGTGTCAAAAAATGTGAGTGAGAGCTTCTTAGCCGTCACAATATACAGTGCTCCTGTGAACTCGCCTGTTACCCACGGAAGGAAAAAAAGGAAATTGGAGTAATTGGACCCATATGGAATCTCTAGAGTTAGATAAAATCTAATGAGTTCAAAAAGAAGTCCCAGAACTAGCGGTAGTTCTACAGCAACAACAGCGACCATGGAGGACTACGATGATTTGTTGACTACGGACGAGGACCGATTCTCCAAGAAGAAGGATGAACTTGAACAGTTCCAGGAGCGAATGAAAGAGGCCAAATGTAAGTAAACCGTTTTCAGTTCTACAAAAGGCGTATCCAGGCGTATGAATTTTTTATCGAAAGAACAACTTCAGAATGTTTTTATGAAATATAATAAATCAAACATTCATATTAAGAACCGCAACATAACACTAAACTGCAGTCAAGCAAATCGTGCTTCATTATTGCGTGCTTTTGTGTAGGATGTTGGATTACAGCATGCAAAAAAACATCATAAAAGTGAAGGTAAATGGTACAGAAATCTGCAAAAGATTGGCTTTCCTTTCATCAAACATGTCAGGAGTTTACAACCATGAGAGACACATTAGGGAAATGTATTTTGCTTACAAATCTCAGTGACAGGTTTGACGCATCCGATTTTCTACAAGTACTTTATCACTAATTTTCCGATCCACCGCGAATAAGTTGGCTGTGCCAAATGAATTTTACTTAAAACGTAGCCGCAGCTTATAGTGTAGCTGAGCACTAAATGGCATAGTCTGCAGCGAGCGTGTGTTCTTCAGCTTTAGAGCAATTAACTGTTCTCTCTATCCTATCCCAGAAATGAGTATCGAGAAGTACATTCGACGAGCTGAGTTGGGAATCTACAGTTGGGAAGCAACATTTGCTTGAAAGAGACAAGAAAGTTTTGAAACTTAGCGTTGGAACCTCCTCCTCAAATCGATTAACAGCCACTGCCTACTAGTGGCCTGATATTCAGTTGTTTTCCAAGAACGCTTTGTGCAGGAGGAAATGTCGCGTGTCAGGCACATTGCACGGCTTGTAGATGACGTGCTGTGTCACGTTCGCTGAGATTACACTGAAGCTGTTGGCAAATATCCAGAGACGGATATGCAACCTCTGCCTACCCATTTTCTTTTACGCCTGCGAAGGTAGAACCGCTGAAATTTCTTTAGCTCTTTGCTTTATTTTTTGCTATTGAATTGAGCTAAAAACAAACAGCCAAACTATTTCCAATTTCCAAGTAGGTATGTATGCGACTAACTCAAGTAGACTTTTATAGTCGGTGATTGGGTGATTATACCTTCTAAATTCCTAGGCTTAAAGGCGCTGCACAATGATTCTCTCGCCTCGGTGCAGTGGAAGGTGGAAACGCGGCAAAGGTATGCGATTCCCACTCAATGTTGTAGGTTCAAGCATATCTTCGATGCGTAAAATAAAAGTTTTGCCAAAAAATGTAAATATTTAGAAATAGAAACCCATAAAGATATCAACTCTCTCACAAATTCAATTTTTTTTCACTCTGCTGTTCAGCAGGAACTTTGGAACACCCCGACTAAACGTAAATGAGATGTTATCGGAAAACATCTTTCAACACAATGTAATTTTTATTTAGAGCAGGTAGGGAAAAGTACAGTCGCAGTTGACCGATAATTGATGTCAACATTTTTTCAGGTGACAAGGAAAAAGAAAAATGTATTAAATCGTTTATGATGTTTAAAAACACATTACGACATGAATAAGGCATGAACCAAACTAGCACGTTTACTTCCCTATGCTTTAAAATTTTACGACTGTTTCAAAGCTCAGTTTCAACATCAGCATTTGCAAATTCAATTGTAAACAATCTAACCTGACACTAATCACTAAACCGAACCTAATTGGTTAATATGGGTTAGAATATCGAGGAAGATTAATATGGAAACTGTTATACTTATGCCAGACAGTTCGCATGTCGGTGTTTCTCTCAGCCCCACAGGTATAGGTAATTTGTATTCTATAGCGGGAGAGTAATTTTATCGTTTGTTGCCTAATTATAAACCTGTGGACTCCTCCTACGTACAAAGTAATGACGTTTACTCGGTAAAAATAGCTCTGTTTCAACTGAAAACTGAAATTCTCTCTGCATGCTGCCACACAGCGCAATGTGCAATATGATAATCCAGCCCCGAAAAATTTTCTTTGCACGTGCTGACAAGTCCCTATAGAAAAGCTATTGCATATTCAATCGAGAGTAGCGATCTATTACTTTTCCATCTTTCTGTCCTCCACCGAAAAGTTTACACATCTTCAACAAAATCTGCAATAAAAACAGCTCAAACAGCAAATTTTTTTCCAGCAACTTAAAAACAGCGCATCAGTCAAGACTCTTGAGTTATAAATGTCATATGCACAGATTTTCCTGTTGCCACTTATATAGATCATTGTGTTATGAGTATACAAGACATTAACCCGAGAAGGAGCTATGCAAAAGTTTATTTTTGGCATCTTCACATATTACCGGATCAGTCATCTAGTTTATAGGCTTCGGAGCGGAAAACGAAACAGGAACACCAGCCAAGAAACAGTGTTTTATGTACTGTTAAACAATGTACCTATTTCAAAAAGTGAAATATGCATACAGTTAAACCACAATTTAAACAAAGGAGTCTTCATATTTCTGAAGACGTTTTTTGTTACCCTGTCCATATGCCTTCCAAATTCAACACAATACAATGCCACTACGGATACTCAATTTATGGCGTATAGTTTGAAATAGCAGCATTGTTATACTTGCAATATCGGTATAGTACCTACTATCCTAATCAGTAGATACATAGGTCTAGGCATTTATGCCTATCTTGTCACTGTCAACTGAACGCTTGCTCCAAACCTTTAGTAAAGGTGACAAGTTTGGTAGGCTTCCGTTTTCTCCGTCCTTCCTTTTAAGCGCTGCTTATTATAGCTATTGCGATGGGGCTTATCAGATTTTAGTATATCTGGCTGTCTAGATTATTGCAGTGTAGGCAATTTATGCGTATCATGGTCACGACACGAGTTACATGCACACTTGACTTGTCTATTCATTTCATGAAGACATCGAGTATAAAAATACTTTTAGTTGATTTGAGACAGGGGAAAGTTCCTTAATCATTTTCAAAATCCGCTTACTAATGGTCAATTGTCAATGTAGATGAGCTTCCACTCATTTCTCTTCATTACTGACGGAGTCGTGTTTGCTGCTCACTCGATATAAGATAGGAACTGTACTAGGTAGGCACATACCTACGTGCATAGGTACTAAATCATGTCATAAGGAAGTTATATAGAACTAGTGATTTCACGCGTAGCTGTAAAACTTTTATTTGCTTTGGAAGCCCAATAGCATGGCGACATAACCGAAGTGATTTTAAGGCTGTNTGCAATTTCAAAGTATGTGAGAGTCTGCCAAAGTTATTCCAAGTTGGATATTAAAGGAAATTTTTCCGTTTCACTGGTCATACATATTCGTTTTACCCAGTTCTATTCAGTTGCCCACATAGTCTAGTGCAATTTCATAGTACCAACCATATCAACCAACTATTGATAAGCAGCAGCAATTGTGCACTGGCAATGAACATGAAATTACAATTTTGCAGTGAGATGCTGATTTGACTTGGAACAAGAAATTCTCTGTTTGGTCAAACCACGTAATTGTAAGCGGAGTGCAGAAATGGCTACGCAGATATAACCAGGCACATTTGATTCGCTTCCGTTCCGTTCTCTAGCCGTCTGCTTTCCCTCATGTTGCAGACAACAGACAAGAAACATATACCCTCAGATCTGCAAAATGACGATGACTTTTGCAAACAATAGATTGATTAATGATAGCAGGAAACGATTATAGCTTACTTGAAATGACTTGAACGACTAGTTAACATGCGCTTTTATTTCAGTTTACTCCGCTTTAAATATGATAATTTGATAATGATAAAAGTTCTTCCGTTCCCTCAGTACTTCCGAAACTACTTCTTTCATTTTTTTTCTTCCGTTGTTCCCCACCAATCAGTTATCCGTTCAGTGTTTGATGGTGATGTGATGCCAGTTTGACATCAAGAAGCGGAGAGAGATATGTTACAGCTTTCTTATCCCTGGTTAGCAAAACTGAATAGCTGGTTTAGAATTTCTTCTCTCGTGGTGAAAAACCGAGCTGAGTTTGCACTCGTATAGTACGGTTTACTGGATTTTTTTTTCTGTGGAGTAGATATCTTCATCTCATTTCCTTTCATTGCTGCTCTAATCTACTTCATTACAGCAGCCGTTTTTCCTGATTGCAAA
>JAHZND010002836.1:0-11859 GCA_027744115.1 Acrocyrtus sp. NNG-2020
TTTGAAATAAATCTATTTACTTTCAATTTTATATCCGCTAGTATCAATTGCCCTCCCTTTAGTACCAAATTTTAGTAGATGAAGAAAATAAATAGTTATATAGATTCCCATTCCGCAGCTACAAAATTAGAATAACTGAAACGTTTAGGTAAAACATTGTAGGCTAAAAGTATCGTTTGCTTACTCGGTTTTAAGGCGGTACTTAAACCGAGAAATAATTTGTTCTGCTATGCTGTGAGCTGAGCATAATATGTTGTGAAGGAAAATGTTATGTATTCATGTACTCATGTACTCATAATAGATTTTTAATTATTAAATAGATCTGCATTCCTCTAATTCCCTTTTACCACGTTGATAAAATAAAATTGCGAAATGAATTTGGAATAAAGGATTGTAATGGTACATACAGGTTTGGTAATTTATATAAATATAAATTGAAAGCATTTGTTCTGGAAAATCCGTAGCAATTAGTCAGTCAGTCTTAAGATGGCTTTGTTGTAAACAGTCATATAATCGTGCAAAATAAATGAGAACTGCTTTAAGTGTGAATCTATGTGCGTTATACTAGGTAAAAATAATTCCAAAGACTACTTAGCATTAGTTACTGAATAGTATTTATACAATATTTAGCATTTACTGATACGTTCATACATCTTAAATCTCAAACGCAAAAGTTTGTATCTTAAACGCATTGTACTACCTACATTGTATTGTGCAGCTTCTTGTCTTTCCCACATTTCGATTTTGGAAATATTGTTAAAACAAGTGAGTGATCAAAATCATTTATATCTATATACACAGAGGCTACGGCACGATATTTCGTATGGGGGATAATATCAAAGGGGTGAATCAAAAGCACAGCTATTTTTGCCTGTACTAAAATTACATGCTGTCGTAACGACCTATTCGAGTGCTCTTTGAGGGGCTATCAACCACTCTGTAAATTTGGATAACGCTGCGGTGGAAATTGCAGGTGCCATTAGCAGTGGCACTGAAAATTATCAGACGGATTCAGAGTGATAATTGTGGCGGCAATGTCAGGATGTTTATGCAAACTCATATGATCTTTTAACCATCATATAAATAAATGCCATGGTTGATCTCCCTTATTGGCAAATTTATTGGCAAGGAAGATGAAAAGTGCACTTGATTTGATTCAGTTGATTTTTGCAGCTGCGTAATTTATTGTAATTTTCAACGCTTGACTTGGCAAAATTACAACGGGGCCATCGAAACGTCCTCCCACTTCCTCAGTTATTACGGGGGACGTGTCCCTCCGCCCCCTGGTGGCGCAGCCCCTGTCACAAATTCATATGTAAATAGTACACTTCAACCAGCGTGTCCATCATCTAGTCAATTGATTTTTGTGTAACTTTGTGCAGCAGAGCAGAAACAAAGTACCTTACTTACCGACGTGATGTACACAAGGCGAGCGAATCAATGATCGATTCCATATTCCATCTTTAGCATTTTTCTCTTGGAATTTGATAAGGTACATAATGCTCAACATGTATATCTTCCTCCCCATATTGATTTGATTCAGTTGATTTTTGCAGCTGCGTAATTTATTGTAATTTTCAACGCTTGACTTGGCAAAATTACAACGGGGCCATCGAAACGTCCTCCCACCTCCTCAGTTATTACGGGGGACGTGTCCCTCCGCCCCCTGGTGGCGCAGCCCCTGCCACAAATTCATATGTAAATAGTACACTTCAACTAGCGTGTCCATCATCTAGTCAATTGATTTTTGTGTAACTTTGTGCAGCAGAGCAGAAACAAAGTACATACCTTACTTACCGACGTGATGTACACAAGGCGAGGCCAGATTGATTCCTTTCTTGTTCTTTAAGGAAGAGCACGCGAATCAATGATCGATTCCATATTCCATCTTTAGCATTTTTCTCTTGGAATTTGATAAGGTACATAATGCTCAACATGTATATCTTCCTCCCCATACGTATCTTACCGAAGATGCCAAAAATTGTTCCAGTAGTGTAAGTGTAGCCATGTTCCAGGATTGTTGATGTTCGCACATGTTCGTCTAAAGCTCATCTTAGGATGAAACTTCGCCTTTACTCATTTTAGGTCCGTTCCACCCTTGCTCGTACTCGTGTCTTTTGCTTAATATTTTTACGTGAATTTCATTTCTTTGGAGTGAGTCCTTTCTAAATGCCTTTTAGGTCCCCAAACACCATTGCTGGTAATAATTTGTGTGGGTAATAAGGAAAGATCTACATATTTTTTTTGATAAGGTATGAAATAGAGGAAACTGCCAATTTACTGATTGCTTCTGCCTGTTTGTGACAGACATGTTTTGTGTTATCAAGTTGTGAACGTTTGCTACTCGTGCTTTTCCGGAAACCAGAGCAGCTCCAATAGCCAAAAAAGTGAAATATGGCCTTCCAAGTTCCAACTCATGGCTAAAAGCGGAACTTTTCTCTTTGACTTCCGTGTTCCGCCAACTGATGTCACGGATGAGACAGGGCTGGACAAAGTAGAGAACGTTGTGGTCTCTTGTCTCTGTGTTGAAAATGATTTTGATTAGAGTGCTTATGCTTATCTCCAATTACATAATAAAGTTAACTAGCTCGCGTAAAGGAAGAAAGAAAGATTTAATGGAATAACATTTTGTTCCGAGTGTTCTGGAAAAATGGGTGCTTTATCAGATTAAAGAGTTCTGTCTGACGGAGTTCACGAAACCTGCTGTATTGTATTAAAAAATTAAACATACTAGCCACATTGTTACGGATTTCATTTGTAATCTGACCATTTGCTTAAAATTGCATACATTTTTGAAATGCACAACTTCATACATACGTGTCTCTAAATGAAAAAGAAATCAAATACAGCAACTGGATTTCAATTTTTTAAAAGTTGTTTTTATTAATATGCGATATTTTGTTTACTTTTTTTCGGGATGCGCACGCTCGTTTGCAAGTACTGAAGACTGATAAAATTAAACGTTTATAGATAAAATTATGCTTGTATACATAGAAAAACAGACTTTTCTGGCTTTGGACGACGAAACAAAGTGGCAAACTCGAACAGGATATCTTACAATTAGCTTACAATAGAAAATATGCAATCATCCATGCATAGTATTTAGCATTACATCATCACAAGGCAACTGTTATGCCGTTTAAAATAACTTACAATGGCGCTTATTTAAGGGGGAAAACATATTAGGTTATTGACAAGAATTAAAAATTGCTTAAGCATTTATTTAAAGTCCGCTAGAGATAAGTGGAAATATATCTCCAGGAAACTTCATTTCACTTGAAGACTTGAAATTGGTGCTTACTTACAAACTAACGAAATTCGGAACCCGCAGTAAACAACTAATAACAGTAGCAATTAGTATAGCTAACATTGCATGATGGAAAGGATTTCAGTTCTGCACAATACATTAGTTAAGTTTTTTTTCACATTTACCGCATCTCACTAGAGATGAGGGCAATGGTTTTTCTACTGTATTTATGACAAGGCAATGGCTATCCAATTACATTAGTAAAATAAACAGCTAGACAAAAATAACACAAGTTCATTACTGGAATTTTATCTCGAATATATACCTTAGTACATATACAACCTTTGTTAACTTTTACACTTCAAATTTTGCAGTTTTCACAATTTCAAATTAATTAAATTACACTGGAATTTGGAAGTGTTTAATATAGCTTAAATATTATGTTGTAAATGAGTAATTTTTTCAACTAAGATGAGGTATGAGGTTCCGTACTAGACTACAAACAGATTGGTAATAATGTGTTAATTGTTACATAGTCATTTAGTCATTTGTTCTAGAATAATTGAATGTACTGTGAGCTACAGCCATCCCTGTACGTAGGATCATCCACTACTTTAGCTCGACACATAGGGCACGTTCTTTCCCGATCTAGCCACATTGCGACACACTCTTCACAAAAAATGTGAGCACAAGCAAGTCGAGTGGGGTTGGAGAAATTGTCATGACAAATTGGACAAATGCTTCCTGCGTTATCCAGTTGTTTTGGGGTGGGATTTGCTCCATAATGCTATTTCATAATAGATATTTGCTTAAAAATTTTAATTTTTAATTTCTTCGACTATAAGGCTAAAAGTATAAAAAATATAAAATCTCTTTAGATTCACTCACCACATTTGACAGTAGCTTTTCCAACGCTTTAGCCCATTCCTTGAATCTTCCAATGGAGTCAGTAATTTTGAAGAAGACATACAAACCAGCAAGGAACAGTCCAAACATTGTGGCAGAACCCTCGTATGCGTATACTAGATACGTAAGCCAAGGATGAACTGGAATAAAGCTCCGGTACAACTGGGACGTATGCTCGATAAACAAATAGTACTTCCCCTGTAATCAAACAATGCCAAAGTAAATACTTAAATACTTTTAACGACATAACGCAACGGTATATGGGTATTTCTAATATTACCCTCTTCTGGAAAGGAATCATGCATCCTGGAAGGGCCACAACACAGATTTTTACGAACACTGTTCCAAACTTGGCAATGTAGTCGGTCACAGCAACCACCCATATCAAACTCCAAAAATTCTTGATGTCAGAGTTAATTGGAAGAAATGCCAACCTAGATTTACATTTTTTATTTTTTACACGGGTATTTGATATTAGAAAAAACTAAATTAAACAAAATAAAATACACTTACGCATTATGTAGGCCCATTTCATTAAAAATGTAGTAGATGAATGCAACACAGGCTGCCAGGTTTATCACAATCATAGATAGGTACAGCAGGTTCCGCTTCTTCTGTTTAGATACTTCTTTCTTCACCATTGAATTCGCATGACTAAAGGTTACGATGAGAGCTAATAAAGCGAGAATGCTAGTTCCATGATCGAAGACTCCCTGTAAGTACAAAACAATAATTTAATTTCCTCATTTTAAACACTGTCTAAGATATAGGCCTACCAACCTTTTGTTTATAAATCCAAATGAATTTTGAACTAGAAAATAATGTCATTCTATTATACGGCCTGGGAAAATAAGGAGGCATGTTATTGGAGTAATATGAAAACTATTATAAATAACTACAAATTGCTAACTAGAAACTTTCAAACTATAAAGATCGGAAGATGGGGTCACACGTAATCCCTTCCGTATTTTCAAAATCGTGCACTTTAAACCTACTCTGAGTAGATAAAAACGTACGATAACATTCGATAAACTTTTTGCTACTTGCAATTGTACTTTTTCAAAATGTTTATGTGCAAAAGTTTGAAAATACTTGGGCGAAAATCCATAGAAACCAACATGATGGCGTATAGGAGTATACTACGTTTGAGCTCCAAATTTGCATTTTTTGTCTTCATAAATTGTGGTGGCAAAATTTGCTCCTGCGCGGAGAAACCGAGTTTTTGCTAAAAATTTGCATAAAGTGCTACCAAGTTTTCATGGTCTAAATTAGCATTTATGTCGTCTGGCCGTAAATTATCCATCAATCGCAATTTTAGGTTTAGTATCTGGCTAAATCTCAATCGCAGCTACAAATTTTTTGGTATCACAAATTGTAAGTCATGAGTACCTTAAGAAAGCAAATAACAATGAAAGGTCGAATTGTGGTATATCGACTGATCTCGTTTATGAAAGCCCTTGTTTCTGGCGCATCTCGAAGGATTTCTGCTGCTCTTGTCCTCTCGTTAGCAGCAGTTGTAGCGTCTGCTGCAGTTGGAGAACCGGTTCCATCGTCAGGAGCACCACCAACTGGAAGACCAATTTCAATAGCACTTCGCCTTGAGGCCCCTCCATTGCCTCCCCCTCCTCCTGCGGCAATCACATTGCCATTGTCTCCAGCTCCGTCATTTATATTTCCTTCCGGAGCACTCTCACCAACGTTTGCAGACGCAGTAGTTGAGCTTTCATGACCTGTGGATGCTCCCGCAGAAGTAGCACGCATTGGAGTGGATTCCTCACTGTCTTCTACCCAACCACTCATACCAGAATCCATATCAATGACATATGAATTGGAATTTCCACGTTCCCGACCAGCAGCAGTTATGTCTAAATTAGACACAGGATTGTAGTCTAAACAATTTTAGCTTTAGCACCCTTATAAATAATGTTAGATAAAGTGTATTTGTAGATTTAGTGTAACAGTGAATATTTACCTGCATCCATGTCTTCATCAACTGATCGCATTGACGTTACGGTATGTCTAGTTCGTATTGGAACTCCAAGATGCTGCGCACCCCCACTACCTGTAGGAAACGCAGATGAGTTCCAATTCGAGCCCGAGGTCGACTGATGGTAGTGGGAAAGTAGGCGACTGGCAGTACCTCCACCTGTGGAACTACCGTGCGCTTGATTATTCTGCCGAGTACTGGAATCAGAGTTATCTCCTCCGCGATTTGGAATGATAGTGACAGGGTGTCGAACCCATTCAGGAAGCACATTGGAAATACTTCTGCCTGCGACATTAGAAGGAACCAACCAACTGGGGTCAAAGTTGAGATCAAGGTTAATACCAAATAGGCCGTTTCGTGAGCGCCGAGAAGAAGACGAGCTCACTGAAGGAGCTCTGCTTGATCTATTCTCAGGCGGATTTCCGTTCATTTCTGATGCTGACTCAGCAGATGAAGCAGCTGGCAATGTGCTCGTGGATGCAGTTGCAGTGGCCTGCTGTGATGTAGACGAAACCGGACAGCTCTGGCGGCGATCCGTTTCTCTTTCTTGCTCTACAGAAGTGGAGGCAGCTGGTGCAGAACTTTCTTTCAAATCTGAATTTTGTTTCAGAACACTAGACGTTGTGCTTCCACCATCACTTGTAGACTCTGACACTTGCTCCTCTGAACTGGCATCCACAGGATTCACCGTAATATTTATCTGTGATGATGAGGCTGCCGCAGATAATGCTTCTTCAGTACTCTGGTGATTTTCTATATTGACTACAACTGTAGTGACTTGAAGGGCGCTGTCTTCACTGGTTGAACTTTGGGACGTTGTCTCTCCGGGATCGGTAGTACTACTGACAAGATCCTCTTTCGCTGACAAACCCAAATCCGTCATCACTTCCTTTGGCTTTGGCAGTGACCACATTCACAAGTGACCACTCTTGACTCTCTACAAGTGATAAACAGATAAGATAAGATAAGATCAACTGATACATATCACAATTGAATTTGTTTTGCAAATATACCGATAAATATATCGATATGATTTCCTTCCAGTAACTTTACTACTTTTAACCATCATATCACCATAAATCTTTTTTCTAGTGTTGGAAACCCAAATCAACCAGTTATTATAGTACTAAAATGTATTTTTATTATAATCCTTAAATACTACAACGAAAACTTACAGTTTTAGGCAATCTCCAAAAAAGAGAAATTACTTAATTACTATTAACACACTGTCAGATGTACGTAGAACACCTTCCAAAACTACTATAGGTAGCGAAATAAATTCCAACGTAAAATTCTTGTTTTGAACTTGACCTCTTAATCGAGACGACCTATCTGTCTAAAGCCCTACCATATTAACCGTCTCGATCTCGATGTGGTTACAAAATTTTTATCATGGAAATTGATACAAGACTGACGTTTTGCAGCACACGACACGCACGATACTGGATGAGATATGAATTGATTGCAAAAACAAGTCAGTGCACAGCAACTTTGTTTTTTTCATAGGCTTAAAATGGTAAGGTGACCAAATCTCTCACTACTAGCACACACGTAGTTTATATGACTGCTGAGAATGAAAATTATATCTGAAAATTTAGCGGCTGTGCGCTATAGCTGACAATTCTGTTAAAGGAAAAAAAGTAAAAAAAATCGCAAAAAGCAACAGCATGCACTATAAATTCTGAAGACACAAACAAAATGCTGCTATCGCATGAGCCTCTCGTCCAAATTTACGTACAAAAATAAAGTTGCTCTCGCACTTTCATCATTCATCATACCAATGCTGATTCTGATTTTTTTAGAGTGACGATGATTAATACGTGCGTGTCATATTAGTTTGCTAAAGCAAAAGCCAACATAATATACAATTGTTTGTAATTTGCGACGATGCACCAAAAGCAAAGATTGTCTACACCGCCATGAAATAAAACTGAGCTACATATCCAATGAGAGCTGAGTTATGTCTACACTGCTGATTCAAAAGTGGGGCGTATTCGCACAATTTTTAATATATAGATAAGACAAGGAGATGAGTAAAACTACAAACTTCTAAAAAGAATCGCAAGGTTGCAGGAAGTTATAAAATAAAACTAATTGCTTAATAATTCCAAATGCGTCATCGTCATACGCTAAGAAAATAAAAATATGCTAATGGCAAGTACAAAACCGCAAATTTGACAAATTTAGTTTAAATGCATAATAAAGCATATTAGTCAGTAACAATATTAAACAAAGGAAATCACTGGCAATAAAATAACTGTATTGCTTACCTCGAATTGCTTAGTCCGCACTCAATCTAATGTAAGTTAAAAATGTTAAATTCCACTGTACCGGCCTCTCTGAATGATTGAAATTTCTGCAAAAAGTTTGAGGGGACTTTTAGCGAGTTTAGTCAACTAGAAAGCAACTTACAACTACACATTTCACCAGCAGTTGAGACCAAATAAAGGAAGCTTTTAGCTGGATTAAATATGACTTGCTGTTTTTAATCACAATTAAAAATAAATCCATTGTAACGGGGCACTTAGCCACCTCCTCTCCTATCAACTACAATGACAACGGCATGTGAATAAAGTTGGAAATTTTTCTTACAAATGTAAAACTTTGATGCTGTGTTAAATCATTTTCCTCGATCAGCTACCTAGTACGTCGTCAGTGCATTAAATAACCTTCCTTTCCTGATACTAGTACTTAAGCTACTCGCCAAGGCCAATCTATTTATCAGCTGTCCAATGTTTAGTCATGTATTTGTTTATACTTTCTACCAGAAGAATTTCAAAAGTGCCGTTTCCGGTAAAACCGCCTAATTTTTATCACCAACCGATCTTACAAATAAAGGGCTTCATCAAAGAATAACATTGCCAAATGATGCTACATCCAATAAGCTTTAAAACTACTACAGCTAAATACTATCACTATCACAGCACAACTTAAACTCTTAAAAAACTGTTATCCGGTACCCTGTTCACTATTAACCTAAATTTAGCTGTCATCTTCTAGATATAATATTTCCTCAACCGATTACAAATACATAATCAGATCTATCTACTTTACTGTGTACTCAATTAACTTTTAAAATTATTCGTATATCAATAGCTATCAATATTTACCTGTAAAATACTCTACAGCAGCTCCTCAAATGTCAAATCCAACAATTGTTAAGTCCTTTCTACAGTCACAAAATCCCTACATACAACCAGAATCAATTTAAAAAATATAATTTGCACACTGGCTCCGGTAAATCTTCCAGAGGCGCCCCAGTCCCACAGACCCACTACTCCATTCAGTTTGATTTTTGTTACCCACTGGCCCCTTCCTGGATAGTTAAAATGTTTTTAAAATTGACTGCAGTAAATTAAAATTAATGACAACGGGTATCAAAGAACCCTCCAGTACATTTCTTTAAAATCCACTAAAATATCTGCTAATTTGTAGTGGTGGATTTGTTCTAGGTTAGGTCGCACGAAATCAAGGCTAGCGTAGCTTTAATTAGGCACAAGTTTTAGCTACTACACTATTGAAGGAAACATGATCACGTACGTTAGGTCATGTAGGACGTCGGATGACAAAAAGGATACGAGTAAAAAAGGGGTAGCACATAACTAATCAGGTGATTGACGGCCTCTACTACTCTACCCTATATTCTCTATTGAATGATGGTGCCATCTAACGACGCGGTGAAACTTTAGAAGGATGTGATGTGAAAAAGGAGCTGTAGTTGGCAGCAGAGCAGATGTTTGCTTTTGCAGAGTTCGGCGAAAAAGGTCTAAAAGTGAAAAGTGAGTGAGGAAAGTACAAAAAAACATTGAAATTTCATGTCAGACTACAGAATTGTTAATTACCAATTAACTGTCCATTAATTAGAAAATATATATTCGTGCGTCCTGTGTCCTGTGGTAATTAGTTTGTGCCAGAATGTGTGACAAAAACGACTGTGACTTGTGCGATGCGTTATTCATAAAAATTAAAGAGCCTGTTGTATTTAAGGCTTTGGAATGGACTGACGAAGAAGTAATCGCCCTTAATGATTCTATGTACGCGGATGGTAGATTCATACTTCCTATTGGTAAGCGTTTCAAGTTATTGATGAGTTATCAAGTATTCTGAAAAGACATAATTTAATGGTGGACAATTGATCATTAGCATTTGAAAGGATTTGGTTTCTATATGGAATAGTTTATTTTTATTGCAAATGCAGTTTAAGTAAATCATAGTGGATGGATGGTAGGAGACTCTTGCCATCCATCCAATAGTTTCCTTAAATAAAGATTATATTTACTATCAGGAATTAAAATCATGTGTTTAGTTTATTTAACTGAATTGTTGTTTTGCCGTTTGCATTTAGGCGTCAACAAACACTTCAACATGATGGCTATTCAAAAGCGATTTGAAACTTCCATCAAGAAAAAGGTTGAGACTGCCGTTCTGTGGAAACGACTTGAAGAAAACTATGACTTGGATAAATTGGTACCTAAGTGCTTTGAATTATGAATGAAATATAGATGCATTAAGTTTTGAAAACACAAGTTATTTTTATTTTTTAAAAATTATTTAATAATTACAATGGATAATATAAATAATAATTGTAGGATACTGTAGTGAATTGTCCATTTCCGAATGACGAAACTGAGTTCAGCTTGCCTAAGGAGTTTAGTCAGCTAATTCTAGATAGAGAAGGTGAATCTGGTTCTCAAGATAGTGATGAGCCTGAAGAATCTGAACAAAGCGGTAAGGAAGTAATATTTTGAACTTTTTACGCTAGAAGAAATGCAACGATTGACTTGTTAATTATATCTGTTGTCAAATTCATTTGAAATGTTCCTAATTATAAATCTTCTATTTAATAGAGGACGACGGAAGTCAGCCAAATAGTACAAGTACATCTGAATCCGATGGATTTTCAAAGTGTCTCTAAATAAAACATGCATGCACATACACATATGTATAATTATTTTCACATGCATTATTTGTTATCCCAGTCTATATAGTTATTTGTAAAAAGGAATAAACTGGAACAACGACATTAACGATATGTCAAGTCTCCCATTACCTGAGATAAGAGAGGGGTTACTTTTTTCAACCTTTCAACGGTAATATAAGACTGTTTCCAGTTCCATAATACTAATTCAACCGGTAAAGTGCACTATATACTATATGGGGGCATCAAAAGAAAGGAAAAATATAAAATCTGTGTTAAAAGTCTTAATTTTTTGGAGGGAAAACTTGCAAGTCTAAAATATTAGGGAGTAGAATGAGGATTGTCGCTTTATCATAAC
Organism: Acrocyrtus sp. NNG-2020; assembly: GCA_027744115.1. Taxonomy (NCBI): domain Eukaryota; kingdom Metazoa; phylum Arthropoda; class Collembola; order Entomobryomorpha; family Entomobryidae; genus Acrocyrtus; species Acrocyrtus sp. NNG-2020. The sequence goes on from JAHZND010002836.1 coordinate 11,417, forward strand.
TAATTGCATGTAAATACGACAGGTTCACCGTACTCCCATCAAATACGCTATAAGGAGAACCAGATTAGCACCGTAAGCCTTTCAGGCAATAAATCTCATTCGCCATAGAAAATTCAATCTCTCTTTGTTCGGTTCCATGTAAAATCCGGTTTCGTATGCGATATGTGAGTTGTGAGCGCACGGAGGGATTTACTTGCTACCTCTTCTCTCCACTGCAGAATAAAAGAAAGTTTTTTTTTTCGTAGGCAGAAACTCAGGAAAGTAGTGCAAGTCTAGTAAGCGGATTCCTTTTTGCCTCGGCTAGAGTTCCCCCATTTGAAAGGAAGAACTTGGAAGTGGAAAGAGTTATAGCTACTTCGACCTGTCCATATTATTAGCACATATGTTACCTCAATCAAAGCTTTAAAGTGTCTTGTAGAAAATTATCCAAGTATTTAAGCTAA
>JAHZND010002837.1:0-19568 GCA_027744115.1 Acrocyrtus sp. NNG-2020
ATCAATAATATAATCACCGTCCTCAATCATAAACACAGGAAATACAAGAAATATGTGTCGACGACCCCATTTAGAATTCGTGTCGTTTTCCTTTTACTGATAACTGCGTGTCTTCATATCATCCGGACCGTCAGCTTTAAAAAATATTCAAAGTTTTATGAAGAAACTACTGCTCTTAAAATTATTGATAAGGTGTGGGAACTGTCTGTTAGCATTTATTTCAGCTTACTGCTACCGTTGTACTGTTTATTCTGTTATGCCGTCACATTTGAACTGTTCGTTATAAAATCGGTAATTTATGAGATGCTCAGCAAACGAGTGCCACCCACGGTTGCCCACTTAAGTAAATTTAAGACTTTGTACACGCATGCTGCAGATCATGTAGATATTATTAACCAAATCTTCGCCTTATACATGTCCTGGACAATAGGGCTGATTTTGGTTGGTACTGCTACGGATACGGAAGAAGCGTTGGAAACTGGTCTGAAGGTCCTCTTTCAAGGAGTTGCAGGCTCTATCTTTGGTGGTCCAGGTCCAGGGCCACTTCAAGGTATTTTAAACAGCCTACTTGGCAAAGACAATCAACCTAAAACTACACAAGTCCCTTTAGACCCTTTAGATGCGTTAACGACACCATCATTTGCACCACCAACATTAGGCAATGGTAATGGCACCAGTATCACTTTATCGCCGGAGACAGTCCGACAGCTAAACGCAGAGATAGTCTACTTGATATCTGTGTGTGGTATGATATTTTACACCGTTTGGCAAGCAGTAGCCACCAATGACTACCTAAGGGAGCTTCACGTCTGGCTAAATGATTTTGTGACTGGAGCTGGGGGCACGGATATCAAGGAGAAGCTGCTGGAAGTGGGGTCACAAACTGTGAAAAGGAATGATGGGAGTTTCGACCATACCACAGTGGTGAAGAATGATGCGTTCGAGTTCGAGAACGTAGACATTAATGAAGGACCCAAGTTTCCTTTAGTGTGGGCTGCTAGTGGACTGAAAGAAAGCGGCGAGAGTGACCAGCTGCTTGATAAGGTATGATCAAAATGCACATGCTTCACATTTTTCAGGTTTGGATTTTCGATGCAATATGCTAAATACTAATTTTGGTACTAATTTTCCTTTATATTTAACTGTTCGTTAGTATAAAATGCTGAAAGCGTACATCCACGCAAGGATGCAATTGGAGAAGCCAGCAATGTTGAATATACCCCTCCTTGGTATAGTCGTTCCTTCATTACGTGGAAGGCTGAGGGACTACAAAGTGATATTCTAAAAGTAAATTAAATATCTAGTCAGGACTATTAAAGTTTTAATTAAGAAATTAGTTGTAGTTGTAGTTGTATGGCATTATTATAAAAACAAACACTTGCATGTACTGTAATTGCTTCAGTTACATCATGTCAGCGTAACGAAACTGTGATTTTACTGTAATTTTACCGAAATTCAAGTTGTGATAAAATTATGCATTATAAAATGTAGTAAATCTTAATTAAATTTCCTGAAACATTCTTGCTCATTTAGTCATTTCGTACCAATAATTGACCAATAGTCATGATATCTGGCAAGAGTGGCAAGCATAAAATACCAATTTCATAGCGTTTCCCGCATGAGCATTGACAACTGGGGCAAATGGACACAAGGAATACGATGCGTTGTACGTTGTAGTCTTTGCTTTTTTATGTAAATTTTGTTTCACAGACGCGGTTAGTTTGAAATTTGAATTGTGTATCTAGTGACTTCTACGTTGAAACGAGCAAACGGAAGCTGCTTGGTTGTTTCATTCATCGCTGCCACTGTTCACAGGTTTGAATTTTTTGTGTGAAAAAAGTTTGTTGGAAATTGACGCACAGCTTAAGTTGTAATTGTAAATACCGGTACGTGCTCTACCAAGATTAAATAATATTACTCGAGTGCAGTGTTTTTTAAAATTGCTGTATTTACAATGTTTGCTAACTATACAATTAAATAGGTAATCTGTATGTTAACTGTATATAGGTGGTATTTTTTTAGCTTTTAGCTAAAGAAAATCGTAGCATAAGCTTTTGGAGAAGAAATGTCCAGAATGGAGAATTTGTCACAGCAGATATCAGCATCTCAGTATTCACAATTGGATGGAAGACCTAATCAGGTTCAGGGGTTTAGCACACAGTCATTGAAAAATGAAATTGAACAGCAAAAAGTGAAAGTTAAGAGCAAGATTGAAACATTGGTTTTGGACGTTATTGACTCCATCATGCAGAACAAACTTCCGTTAATTGAAAGACACTCGTCTGATTACTAACAGCAGAGATGTTGCTAAATTAGCTGCAAATCCGGGCTTGTCCACTAGAATTATGTTTGGTGGACGAAGCTCCAAGACATTTGCTATGCAGATGTACGTCATGTCAGTTGTCTACAAGATGATTCAGCTAGGACAGACTTCCACAACTAGGGATCTTTATTACCAGAACTTGAATTTCTTCGGTAATCAAAATCGACTGTCGGTGGCTGTGAAGCAGTTGTGCTTACATTTACAGGTAATGAAAGAGTACATTTCGCTTAACTTGAAACTCATGTACCTACTTAATGTATGGTTCGTTAAACATATTGTATGTCATTTTAGTAAACTTAACTACTGTTATTTGTAGGTACCAAGAGAAGCTTTATGTATTGAAGCGTCTGCTAAAGGTCTTGTTGCTGGATCTATTTCCTTCGAAAATGCTAACGGTGACGTCATTAAAGTAATGGATTCCCGTCATGGTATTATAGTTCCCAACAAATTGCACGGTACTGGCTCAGTATGGTTAAATATATCATTTTATAGTATAAAATTTACAACAATTTCTAGAACCAACATTTTCTAATTTCTAATTTCTATTTTATTGTAGAATTAACAATCTCAACGAATGCTCGATGCATCGTATTTGTAGAGAAGGATGCTACCTTCCAGAGACTGCTGGATGAGAACATTTTTGAATCTTTAGGTCCAATGATTCTTATTACGGGTAGGTGGATTCTTATTCTTTACAATACATTTTAAAGCGTCATGTTATCCACCGATGGGATAATCAGAAATTACAATCGAAAAGTCTTTCATAAGTGTGAATGATGTGTGTAAGGCTTACACTGTAAGCACTTCAGTACATCAAACTATGATTTTCTTATTTTCAGGAAAAGGATATCCTGATATGCAAACAAGGCGACTAATGTGTATCTTAAATCGCATACATAACTTAAAAGTTTATGCTCTTGTGGACTGCGATCCCTACGGAATTGAGATTGCAGCTGTGGTTAAATGGGGCTCATACAGAAACGCAGGTGGCTACACTGATGAAAACTTTTTTCTAACATCAGATTTATCTGTTCCTGACTTAGTTTGGATTGGTCTGCTACCGTCTGAAGTTCAAAGACTATCCCTAGCTTTAAATGCTTCTACTCCGCTTACAGAAAAGGATAAGAAGAAACTGATTTCAGTGTCGGAACGTATTAAGCTTCAGGTAAAGAGACTATCTTACTCTATATTTGTTTACATTTGGAAAATTTGATTATTGTAACATTTTATGCTAATGTTTTAAAGTACCATTCTTTAACCTAACTTTTTTATAAATGTTTAGACTGAGCAATCATGGTTGCAGGAGATTCATAATTTGCAACAACTTGGACTGAAGACAGAATTAGAGGCGTTATTTTCATCCCCTGGATTTACGTCAAAAGTATATTTGCCAAGCAAACTAAGATCAGTTATCCATCCTCCTGGAAGTTTTCAACATTTTGGAGGGTATGGTGGTTCCCAGTCCCAAAATATTTATTAATGATTAGAAATAAAATATTTTGTATTTTTGTATACGATTTTATTAATGTATCCGTTTTTAGGGTTGTAATAATGACCTTAAAGTATTTAGTTTTGCTGTTGTGATGAATTATTGTTACTTTTTACTTGTAATAATAATTATTATTGTTCAGTCATTGTAGCTGAAATAAAAACACAACCTAAGGAACGTCATCCGTGCGAGTACAATTTAATTCAAATTTAAGTTAGTAATTAAATTAAGTTACTTGCAATGCATGCAATGTATGATCTAATCTAAACTATAATACGATTACATTAAACTACTAGTTCAATTTACAAAGGCAATACATAATAACTCAATGGTATAAAACAAATCCATCTCATCTTTCTTATATTAGTAACGTAATGCCTATATTGAACTGGTACGCTCACACATTCCTCTGGATATGAACTCTCTTTCCATATAAAAGACATCTTTGCAAATATGCGTTAGGGAACAGTTTTTGTAAAAGTGGACTGGGACTGGACTACTCGTGGTTGTCGCTTATACTTTTTGCCGGAAGGATAGTTCGGTGAAAGTAAGACGAAAATAGCTCCATGTAAAAGTGAAAGGTTTACATAAACTGCATTGCAGCTGATTTCCTGCCATAAAATCAATAATATGAAACTCTATCCTTCATTTAAGCTGCATGAAGTTGAATTGTGTAAGCATAGCACACGCCCACCTAACGTAATTTTCTTGATTTATTTATCATTTTTTTGTAACTGGTTTGTGCTTCATTTTACCTAAATCCAAATTGTGCATTTCACATTTGCAACGATGTCGTGTCCAACCGAGATTCATCCTTTATTTAACCCAGTAGTAGGTTCCAGTGCCTAAAATACTTTTACTCTGATTAGTTCTTGTGCTCTTATAGAAAACTACAATATCTAACTACACTAATTTTTTTTCTGCAGGTTTTGGAAAAGTTGTTCTCCTACCTTTCCCTGCAGTCGTTAAAAAGCGCACGGCTTTGCTGCAAATTTTGGAGTAACGCTGCTCTCCCATTCCTCCAGAAGTCAAGCAAAGTCATTTTAATTCGAGGAGGGAAAGCGGACTCCGATCAATACTCATTTAGAAATTTTCTCGACTTTATTTCATCTTCGTGCTATGCACCTCGAACGGAAGAGGGTCCTCCAGTCGTACCGTTTTCCAACTTTTTCTTGGATCACTGGGCACTCAACGAAAAAAGAGAGAAAAACTTGAAATTGTTCTGGGATATCTGTGGACCTTCTATGAAGCACTTGCATCTTTCAAATGTGATATTTTATGAAATAGAAACCATCCGAAACATTCTCTACTACTGGTCACCAAATGTAGAATCTTTAAAGCTGGAGAACTGTCTTTTCTATACAATTACAAACGAGAACGCCTTCGATAGTCAGGTAGATGAAACATTGAAATCAGAGGATTTCGATGAACCTAATTTGAGCTACGATTACTACGATCACGTTACAGTAGAACAATTAAAAGACATCGAGAGAAATACGGAAATTGAAACCGTTAACGCTCACCTCTCACATTTTTCATATGGCCAACTAGAAGATGAAGAGTTTCCTCTTTCATGGGAAGAAGTTTTTTATGCATTTCCTAACATTAAGGTTGAGTTCTAATTATCACTAGCCCATATCTGTTTCCTTAAATTTGTCTTACTCAATTTATGAATGAGTTTGTGACATTTTCTCATTTAACAGAAGTTTCATGTGTGTGCTACAACTCGAGCTGAACAAATTTCCAAGATTCTCGACGCACTTTCCACAGTTCGTCAAAATTCAAATGTAATGGGTTCCATTTCAGAGCTGGAATTTTATAGCAACAGGTAATAATCTGAAAATGTGATATTGCCAAAGATTGCATGAGACCAAATTAATTTTCCTTTCAATTTATCATAGTAAAGAAGATTTCAAACTGGATCTGAACGACAGCCATCTCTATAAAATTTCGGACGTAGTTTGCTTGCCATTAACCTCCTTGAGCTTGGCAGTGAGCAAGGAAATTAAAATTGACGCTCTGTCAAATTTGATCCGTCAGTACAGTCCCATTCTACAAAAGCTATGCCTTCACTGTGCGGAAGAGGAGGAAGATCAAAGTTCTTCTGATTCAGTGGAGATTTTCAGATACCAAAGGTTTCCATGTCTTGCCCACCTTAGTGTGCCCATGACCATGGTCGGAGAGAATTTCAACTGGACAGAAGCCATGCCACGTTTAGCTAAGCTACATATTTGGGCTCGAGAAGAGGATTTTAGTTGGGAGACCCCCCTTGACACCTTGATATTAAAAACTTCACGGCCATCAGCTGCAGCGATAAAGAATTTTAGTAGCAATAAAATCTCTCCATCTCAAACTGAAATGAATGAGCTCAGCATTGGCTATACTTTAACTTCTCCACAGTCAATGACTCTACTCTGTGGTTGGTTTACCAACGTGAAGATTTTAATGGCACCTTTAAATGACGAATTAATCAGAGTTGTGTTTAAAGAGATGAAAAATCTTGAAGAAATCACAGTCTTTGATAGATTTTTAACTGATGCTGGAATAACTGGCAATCCATCCATTTTATCCGAGACACAGCCCTGGAATCCGAATGCCCAGAGAGAGTTCCCGTACATTGGAGATTTACAGAGTAAGAATAAAATATTTAATTGAGCTACTTTAAGTATGTAGGCTAAATTCCACAATATGCTTTTTACTACTTCTCTTCTGTGGCAGAACTGTGGAAGTTTACATTGACCTTCCGAAGATACGAAGAGATTACTGATTTTTCAGTGTATCAAGGTTTATTGCACGTGCCAGAGTTGAGCAGCGTTTTATTGACGAGAACAAAGGTGCCATTTCCTCTATAATAATTAATCAAATGTATGATAAAACAAGTATGAATTTATCCTTAATTTTTCTTGACTGTAATTACTTCCTTAGATTGGCGAAAAAGCTTTGAAGGACCTAAGCATGAAATCCTCTCTCATCACAATGGTCACTCCAACTGTGTGCAAAGGTGTTGAGCTGGAATACGGCTAATACTTCCTGGAAGTCTTTTCAGAAAATGCATAACTGTTAGCAATACTAAAGCAATACATAGAAAATTGCTCGTATGATGGTAGTTTGCCTTTTGCCAACCATTACCATTTACTGTGCCTAATTGAAAGCTGGAAAATGACTCTGATTTCCTTTAAACTGGTAATACTAATGAAATGATACTCAAAACTAGATAAGCACGTATAATAATGTCTATGTTAGTCTGTTAGTTACAAACTTTCATGTAGATAATGGGAATACCTAATATGCCTTCATGCAGTAACTATTATGCCAAATGTCAACCAATAAAATAAAAGATTTGCCTTACTCACACACTATCTGTGTGCGTCCTGTGCTACTTTAATTTCCTTTACGTAATATTTTATTAAAATACAATATTGTAGGTACATATTATTAAAAGATACGAGTTGGCTGCTTCGACAAAAAATCAGCTTACTTAAAGAAACAAAGTCCATGTTTGCCTTTCCATAACTTGTTATCTTATCATAAAGCTATAGGTAAGGTTTAACCATTTGAGCGAGCATTTAAGATCAGTTTAACTCAAATTGCCTCCAGAGAAGTTGGTGAAGTTACTTCATGCTAATTATTAGTTTACAGTTAATATTGTTCATGGAATTTTTTTCATTATTCATTTTAAACAAAAACATTGAATACGAACGTGCAACCGTAACAAAATGAAAATTTTCTTATTCATTACCCTTTTGCTGCAAGTTGCACAGTTTTCAAGTGGAGATGTGTAAGCAAAACTTAAATAAAGTTGCCCAAACTTGTATTTTTTCATTTTTTCATTTTAATTCTTTTTAAACATGCAGAGAAGCACGCATTGATGAGCTTGAAGCTCAAGTTCAAGAATTAAAGGATGAAATTGGCGCACTAGATGTCCTTGAAAAAGTGGTAACTGTGTTGCTTCTAAAATGAACCCTAATAAATAATCATGTTATTTGTTTAGTAGGGACTTATACATTATTATTGTAATGATCCAAAAATTTAAAAGGTCAAAGGAAATATAGCTGACCAAAAGCTAGACAAGACGATAGCATGTGTATTGCTGAACGAACAGGAGAAAGCGGCAATGCACTGGAAAGAAGTTCTTCAATTCCTGGACCCCGCACTTCAGCCAAAATATTTGAAAAGTCTCATTGAAAGCACGTATTTAGGCAACTCCGTCAACTTTTACTACATACTCGATTTTCTTACTAGCCATAAACTGTACAATGGTTATCCCATTCTCTACAAAGAGTTGGAAATGAATGGAGAAATCCGTAGAGGATTTGAGATTTTCGCCCTAGCGTACATGACAAAGTCCGTTTGTGGCACTAGCAATAAGCTGTATGCCGCAATGCCCAAAGTAGTACGTGAGATTTTGGAAGGACCTGTGATTCTCAAAAATAAGGACAACAACGGATACATTTTAGCTGGCGATGGTCCTTACGACTGTACCTCTGACAAGGATTGTTACGACAGCACCAAAAACCAGGCATTCATCTTTCATCTGCAATCTAGTGAAATAAATGAACTCCAAAATAATACGAAGGCACACTGGGAGTTTACGGGCCCTGTTCCACCCAATGTCACTGAGCTTGCTAACGGATTTTATATAAAAAATCAGGGCCTTTTCTTCGTGTTCCATCAACGACCACCAGCGGCTTATTTTAGAAGCAATCTTACATTTGCGCCATATCATTCAAGGGATCTACATGCCCAGTTTGAGCCGGCACTACTTCCTAATGCAAGCTCTGATGAAAGTCTGGTCAGAATTGGAATTCGCGAAAGATTTTTTCGAAAACTTTCATACTTCTTTTCTGGTGACTTTGTAAAGAGGAATAACAAATTAGATTTCAGCAGACTTCCGATATTTCAAGACGAAGTCAAAGGGTTTGAGTGGGAGGTGACTCCAGTTGGTGGTGACTTTCACGATAACATTGATAATGCAATTGAAGGAACAGATACAGACGAAAATTGCAAATTTTCAATGTAATTGATTTATCTTTGAGAAATTATTGATGTAGTGTTAAATATAATTTTATAATATAATGTGGATAATATTAAAGCTTTTTGGTCGAAGTTCGTGTCTGATTGTACAATTTTTCCTTTTGATTTACAATAAATCTAAGATAACTTTGAAAATATTAATTTTAAAAAATAAATGTATTACAATTAAATAATTGTTTTATCTTGTTCCATTTTTGATACTGCGAGAATACTAATAGTTAATCTTTAGACGAGTAGTGGAGTATCCTACTGGAGTGAAGATCCAGACGATGAGTTTGATGAGAATGGTAGCGGCGGTGATAGCTCTCCTCCAGAGGTAGAACTGGTGTCCACCATCATAGTGGATGATGAAGGTGTTGTTTCTTTAGCATGAGATTTAAGATGCTGTTTGCAGTTCCACTTTGTGGTAAAGCATTTCCCGCAAACTTCACATTTCACAGATTTCTTTCCATAGTATTTGCCACCACCACCACCACCATGAAAGAATTGTTCACTCCCTCCACCAGCACTAGCTGCATCCCCACAGTCAAATCTACTTGACGATGAGGCTGATGATATTTTTGAGTCGGATGAGGAAATTTGTAGTGCGCTACTGAACGGCAGGTCACTCAGACTTTTAGTTGACGTAAGAGGTCTCATTTGAACGTAATTGAGAAAATACTGGAAATGAGAATCTCGCAAGTGCTTTCTAAGCTGCTCTTCATTTTCGAAGAAGTCATCACAAAAACTGCATTTGGAATGGAGAACCGGTATACACAAATCTGTGCGTAGGTAGCGAAGTCCATACTCGTAACTTGTAGAGCTACTATCATCTAACTCTAAGCTTTTGTGTTTGGCCAGACACTTCCCCTTATTACCCTGATAACGTTTGTGTGATTCATCTATTTCTTCTGTAAAAAAATTACCAACAAGATAGACAATTAGTTTTCCGACCTGTTGAAAAACAATGAGGATAGTGTTCCGATAAATGTACTTATTGCTAAATGACAATCACTGACCTGCAGGTCGCTGTACTAGAGAGCAATAGAGTTTGGACCCGTTGGATTCAGCTACTGAGACAACTCGCTCTGGAGTACATTCAAGCTCCTTTTCTCCTGAACTCTCTGCGCAAAGAATTAGATTATTGCCTCACTGTCCTCTAAAAACTATTGCGCTCCAATTAAATTATCCACTCAAGTACTTACCTTCACTTGACATCTTTCTCAAGAGGTATTTCCTGAGTGCTTGAACAGCCTCAGAATGAGAGTTAGCAGGAATAATTGATGTTGAACGAAGGTCAATGATGCCATCTGGCACGCTGGTGGTCTCTGCTGCTTCCTGACCTGGTCCCAACATGCTGGTATTGTGCATTAATTTCCATAAAAATATTATTTAATTTGGTAGTTCCATTAAGACCCAGTATCTTGTGCGTTACAAGATGCAATTCACACTGTGTTGAAAAACTGTATTTCATCACTGTCAGCACCTCACGAAAAGACAGAGACAAATCTATGTACATAATATATAGGTCATAATATGTAGGCTGCTAATACTTTCATCATTGTGATAATCAACACAGAGAAAAGAACTTTCTCCTAGTTTTTACTCACATATATCAGCAACTCTCTTTTGTGAGTAACAGCTATATCAGAGTAGTGTCCGATCACCGGGATGCTCCGGAGAAGTGTGACTTGCGCCTGTTGAATTTTTTTCTGGTGCCCACTACATTCAGCATGATTCATACATTAACGCTCCCTTTGTGTGCTATTGCACTTGCACTGGGAGAAAGTTGGGTTGCTTGAGCAGCATAGCTCGTTAGACGGAAAATTCGATAGGGAAAGTTGTATGTGGGTGCAGCAAGTGCTATAATAATATATGGGCTTGGGGCTCGCATGTGGCTAGTGGCTACTTATCTCAACCAGGAAGGGAGCTCACAAACAAGAGCTATGAAATTTGTCAATAAATGTTATGAACTTGGTTGGTTTAGTTTCGCAGTTGTCTTGTACGAATAAGCTCTGCCGAATGCTTCCATTACGCTATTTCCCATTCACAACTTTTATAATTCATTCCAAATAATATGTACATATTATGTTGTTCTTGACATTTTGACATGTTGCTGAAAGCTCAAAGTTCAGTAGAGCACAAATATAGACTGTGTCAAAGGCAATAAAATAATTTAGGTGAATAAAATATTCCGACGCTGTCTTTGTAAAAGAAAACTATATTTTGACGAATTGTTTATTTAGAGTAATTAAAATCAAGAATTGAACAGAAACTAGAGTATAGGCAATTTTAGGTACATGCCGACTCCAAGCGTATATAAGAACACTATTTTAATATTTATTTGTAATCAATAAAATCCAGGTATTACATGTTTGATTTGATACAATTTTTATGGAATGTTCTTTGCTCATGCAGAGCACACAAGTAGGCATATAGGATATGCTAAAACTTTCCCAGCTATTTTGAGCTATTGAGTTATTTTAAATGTCTTAATCTCAAATTACCCAATAATTCAAAATAGTCGACAAACTTTAAACAATGACCAATAATTGTATTAGCTTAAAGTATGGGATAGTTGAACAAACATGAACAAGACTTAACAATAATTTGTTAACTGGTGCATGCATTTTATTGCATGTTTTTGAACGTAATAATTTTCTATCTGGGATTTGAACCCGCTATTATAACTATTAAATACGATTGTGGCTTAAAAACTGTTTGGGCATGTTGACTAAAATGAATACTGACAATGAGTTTCGATATTTCAAAAAATTGGCATCCAATTTCCAATACTTTGAAGTTACAGTAATGAATATCTTACATTAGTAGTAGGTATAGCTGAAGTAATAGGATTCCAAGTAGTTCCCGTCTTTTAGCAATCCAAGTCTGGTGCTTACACATACCCTTTATAATGGTGGTGTGCATATCTTTAAATGATAACTTCATATCACTCTAGGTAATTGTATATTTTAAAAATGCATTACAGATTTACTTAAATGTATTAAGGTAATAATTTTTAATTCGATATTTTATGCGACTCATGATGCATACGATAGCTCTGTTCATCAGGTAAAATGCAGCTACAAAGCTCACACCGGAAACAATTTTGGCCTGCATGCGAAAGATAGTGTCTCGTCCTCCACATTTTTCGCACAAAAGTCTTTCCACAAATTTGGCAACTGTAACCTCCTCCACTACTGCTCCCGTCATTAGCGCCTTCTCCTCCACCAACGTTACCCGCCTCGTGAATATTGTGCTCCCTCTGCATGTGATTTCGTAGACATTCTACCGTTTTGAATCTCTTTTCACACAAACCACACTTCTGGAGGGGAGGGGCTAGTCCACCCTTGTGTGTCCCCATGTGGTGCTTGTAGGTGTTCCATACGGCGAACCGTTTTCCGCAATATGTACACGAATATGGCTTATCACCTGTATGTTTTCCTCTTGTATGCTCTTCATGCGCAATTCTACTAGACAGGTACTTTTTGCAAATCACGCACTGAAATCTGCGTTTCCCGTTGTCCATCACGATTAGCGGTTCGTAGAGTCCCCCTCCACCTGGTAGCTTTGAGCTTGATATTGGTGGCTGTATTTCGTGTTCGTGTTCCTTTTGTTGTTGGTGGTGATGCTGGTTAGGTGGTGGATATGGAGAGGTTGATGAGTATTCAGGTTGATTTGAGTAGATACTTGGTCCCTGTAATTGATCCTCCAGCTCTTCGTCTTGTCGCTGAGAAGGGTAATGGTGCCGGTGAGGGGAGGGGGGATGATCCATCTGCGGTTGATGATAGGAATTTCTCTGGTAATGAAGTAACTGGTTAGGAAGATGAGAGTTGAGTTGAGTTGCTTCTCTTTGATTCTGATAGAAATCTTCAGATGAGTTGGTTGCCGTGCTCTGGTCACTAACTTCGCCCCCACACGTCGACTCAGAGCAGACGTGCTCGTACAAGTGTGCGTTTGCATGATCCGTCAAACTTTCCCTGGACATAAAGTTTGCGCCGCATATTTCACATGTATAGCTAAGACTCAAAAGGTGAGAGTTGGACATAGGATAATGTGGCTGCACATTGGGCAGCACGTGCTCATGTTGGTGAACTCGGAAAGAAAGGAGACAGTGAAATCTTAGCTGACACTTGTCGCAAAACATGTCTTGACTAGAGTTTGCAGATGTTCTAGATGAAGCCGTCGAGTTGTTATGCTGTTGTCTTATATTTGAGTGTTGGCCACCACCCCCACTGCTACTTGTACTGCTTGTGCTACTTCGCTCTCCACCTCCGATATTTTGTTGCCCATTGCCGTATCCGTGATCATGCGTGTAATGCATATGGAGGTCGGATTCGCAGGAGAAGAACAGTCCGCATTTTAGACACTGATACTCCCTCACATTTTCCATTGCCTCGTGATAGACATTAAAATTGAACCGATTGTGGCCGGCTGGAATTTGTGCGTGGTGGTAGTATGTCGAAGGGTTGTGATCGTTGCCACCATAGGGTTGTGGAGGTGGACTAGGGTAGTAAGGGCTAGGTGTATTCTCATGTGAGTGGTACGACTGGTGCGCATAGGCTGACTGATTGCTCTGATGCTCCATGATTTTTGGGAAAGCAGTCACTGGAGAACTATTACTGACGATATTTTGGTACTGACTTGACTGCTGCGGTGGATGTTGAGGTTGAGGTTGAGGTGATGAAGTGTACTGATCCTCTGGATACGCTTTTCTCATTCCTTTTGTGGGTACTCGGTAAGAAACTGGAGTTTGACCTAAATAGGTAGTAGTTCGCAACAACGACTGATTTAATAAATGGATTTGTCTAAAGTAATAAAACAGTTTGTTTTACAATTTCTTAAACTCTAACCTTCATCTGGAGACATTCTGCTTGTAGAAGACTTGCTGTAATCGATAGCCACCTCTTCACAATTATTATTGTTAGGATGAGCAAACGATGTAGAAGAGAAAGGGGCAAAGTTAGGACTTGTTCTTCCTCCAATGTCCATTTGCAGGGTGCTCATCTAAAATTAATATTTTTTTCTGAACGTGGTCACAGCCTAGGTACAAGAGCGTATGCATGAGTAAGTAGTGCTTTCTCTGCATTTGCAGGTACAAATATAAAGTCATCCGTGACTATACGTACTACTTAGCTACCTACCTACAAAAATTGAGTAGAGCTTTCACAAGTAAAGTACATTCTATACAAGTTTGTGTACTTTTGCTAACTACCTAGAAAAATCCTAATGCTACGTAAGAGCTCAACACTAAATACACTATTATGAAATCGACTTATACGAGCTCACATCAAACTCTTTAGCTCTCTGTAAATAAAATGAGGGTAATAAATATACTCCTACTTTACCAACTTACCTCTTGGCCATACGCTATAAGTAGTAAATCCCTTTGAGAATTTGTTCCTCTTGTCTAAATTTTCTTTCCCTTTCCTTGAGAAATGATGAAAACAACTCAAGTCTAACTGAGCGAAAGTGGGCAGGTGAAAGCAGAATTGACTGCCGCCTACTACCTTACGAAAATTATCTACTTTACTATTATTATGGCACTAGTTGTTTTCAGTAGGACCTTTCCAAACTGTATACCCAAAAATATTCAACTTTTTTTTACAGAATAAATCATAATCACAAGTCAAAAACAAATTTTTCAGGTACTAAAGCTCACAGATATAGTAGTACAAAATTGTATGTAGTTAGTGAACGGAGATAAAAAAACAAAAAATTGTGTTCCTCTTATCAGTCCTTTTTTCAATATAATACACTTTTTCTCCCTAATTTATTTTCTTTCACCTATCGAGTACATATCGTTTGGTGTGTGTATATGTATCCTACTTTCTATTTTCTATCCCTGCAGTGGGTAGTTCTTTTTATCTCATGAAAATGAACAACAAAAAAGAAGGATTCCTTTTGGCTGAGATTCGAAAAAATATTTCATTCCGGTATTTGACGAAAACAAAATGAAACACGGACGATCAGGCTAGTATTTTTTGGGTGAGTTTGTGGTGATATACATGTTGGAAAAGAGAGAAAGCAGAAGCTGCCGTTCCCTCTTTCTGCTTCCTTTCAGGAGAACTTTCTCTTCTGACAAATAAGATTCTTTTAGTAATGCTGCAGAATATAAGTAAATGTTCTATACAAAGTATACCAGTTTGGCTATTCCCTAATAGTATTGTCTGAGAGGAGCCCTCGTCCTAAGCTTTTCCTGGAAACTGGAATAAAAATATTTCACTGCTGTGAGCTTGTTGCTTTTTTCTTTTCTGGGAAAGTATATAAACGCCAAGGGGGCTAGAAACGAAGAGCTAAAGAAAAAATATTTTGTTGCCCCTAAAATTTTCAAACAGATACATGCAGCATTTATGCTTTAAGAGTATTTGTTAGGGAAAATACTATATGGCCTTATTTGTACGTGGAACTTGAAACTTGTTAAATATTTCTTTTCAGTTTGTCAGTTTGTAGCAGGTCATTTGAAATTCCTAGCCAAATACCTATCATGTGGAAATTTTCACTGGGCACAGAAGTAGGTTTATATGTAACCTACTATTCACTGGATGGAAGTCAAACTACTCCTCCTGTCTGACTTTTCACAATAATGACCTAGTTTTAGGCTTTCTTTGAATAATTTAAACTAGGTGGGTTAGTATGAGGTGTACACTACAATCAACGTGAGCATTCCGCTTTTCAATCATTCACCGCTAACTATCATGTAAGCTGAATTTAGAAAGAACTGCGTAATTACCTTTAAAGGCACATTTTATATGAGCAAATTGAAAAGTTATCGATTCAATTAAGTTGAAACCGTCGCTTTGCATTGTTGTTCCTTTCCCGTTTCCACTCTTTCTAAATTGCAAAAATGTGTTCATGATGTCTCCCTAAATCAACATTTTGCTTTACATGAAATCAATCTTCACTGGCGTAATGTGAAACTGAAAGTGGAATGCTTGAAAAGATCCATTTCCAAATTGCAAAAATGTGTTCATGATGTCTCCCTAAATCAACATTTTGCTTTACATGAAATCAATCTTCACTGGCGTAATGTGAAACTGAAAGTGGAATGCTTGAAACGATCCCTATTATTTCTTCGTTCATTGTCAAATGAAATGTACCTCTCCCCGCCTATTCCAGTAAATCTTGCAGTATCATGTGCGAAATATGGAGAAAAGAAAAAAAATATTTTGACTCTGGAAAACTTCCATTAATTTTCATCATCCGTCCATCCATCGATCCATCCAATATGAGCACGCGACTTATTTTTAGACCGGGAAAGTGGTGTGTGCGTTATCAGAACTGAAACTACTTGCCAGTGCCACGTTTCCCTTAAAATCTAAATTGCTTTGCTCTAAGCACGCCGGAGACAGAAATAGCAGCAGCAGTAGTAGATATATGTATGTACCATTAGAGTATCAAATTTCATGCTCGGTGCACCCACACATTGTATTTCCGAATACACGAAACTATCCCCGAAGTGCAAATTTACTTCTTTTGTTGGTTGGGAGCGGAGAAATGCCTACAGCAAAAATAATGTTGTTTTTTCATATGGCATTTTATGAGAGTGCTTAGGAAAGTATTTAAAGGTGTGAAATTACGCTGGCAAATAAAATCATGCAATTTCTTGCGTAAATATGGTATGACGATTAGTGATGGTATGAAATTGGTAAATGCCACATTTATCAATTAGTTCCGGAAATAACTTGTAGTCAATTTTTTCTATAATAGAATATTTAATTGCTTTTCCGCATCCTGTATTCATGTTACCATTTAATTTTTCACAAAACAACAATAATAATATAATTTAACAGAAGTGTTTAGTTCATTATTATTATACCGTATATACTACATTCTCGAAATTTTTTTTTCAATTCATGCACATGACCGCATCATACGTCTGTAAGCATATTGCAACTACTACTTTTCTTTCTTAATTTTTTTTATCAGTTTATTTACGAACTTTCTGTATCTGAATTAATTAAAGTGTTGCACATTATGCTTAATGCAAGAATGCCACATATGACAAATTACAAAGATAATCAAAGTAGAGAAAACATGTACAAAGTTTTAGGGAAATGTCTGTGGTGTAAGAATGAAATTATAATAACAATAACATACGCTAAGTAACATACTCCCACTCCTCGGTCTCATTTTTTAAATATTTAACATTAAAAACTACATCTACAATTAACCACGGTAGTCGTACCTCTTTAAATACAAAATCTTACATATATATTTTATACTGCATGCGTAAACGTATTATATTTTGTATTTCTTCAGAAAGTTGAATAAAAAACGAGTAGTGTAGCACACGAAAAAATCATAGTCGAGTAGGCAAATTAATTTGTCAAGTCAATATTTTTTCCCGAAACGTGAAAAAGCTTTTTTTTTCTATTTTTAGCAAAGTAATATGGTAGACCTGTACGCAATATTTGCTGTAATTAATTTCCACACGTAAATCACTAAGTCTTCTTGAAAAACAAAAGAAGGAACAGAAGAAGAATGACGAAAAAAACAAGTGAGGAATAGCCCACATTTACAAGCCCTACCATTCTTTTTTTAAAAATTGCCTACATTCAAATGCCATTATTTTGCTGTCTGCTTATACCAGCTAGTTCTTAGTAATAAATTATGCATTGTTCACGTTTTTACCCATTCATCCAGGAAAGCTGAGTTTTGAGTAGTATTGCAATTATCCCACAGGCCCACTTTTTTAATAACATAAGCACTACTAATGCTTGGTAATTTATCAATCTAGTCTCTGCACATCAATGTAATAATTTATTCTTCATGGCTGCACATATTCCTTACGCATTGTACATAGCATCAGCAATCCTAAAGCAACTTAGAGGAGTACGGCACTCATCTGCCCACGTACTTTACACTATCTATGTGTTAAGATGACAGACATAGCTTCTTAGAAAATGTGACAAATTGGAAGTTTTTGTAATATCATACTAATCATGGAACAAATGGTATTACTGTTATATCAAAGTACTAGAATCCGTCCCATAAAAGTCTTCAGTAGTAATTGCAAACATTTTTTAAGAGATGGAGAAAGAGGTTCCCAGTTCACAACACAGTTTTGTTTCACGTTGCCCCAGTACTAACAATTACATGTATGGCTCTCTAGAAAGTATGCTGCTTTTATTAAAATGGAAATACTATTATTGTAGTATTGTTGGTTAGGTATAATATGATGCTTAAACTTTACTGGTTTTGTCCGTGTAGATTAATTTGTATTTTTGGCGTACATCAGGCTAAGATAAAACTTTATTATCAGAAGGAATTTCATTACTAGCTTATTTTGTGCCGTACCTTTTATGCAAAAGCTTTCTCCCAATTGTTACCTACCTATTCATATCATTTCTAAAATTTCAGCAATGTCTGCTAAGAATCAGACCTACTTACGTACTTTTTTTTATATTGTTAGGATATAGCATATAATTTCTACCAGTTGGCAAGTCCAGGCTTGTTCAGTGTCATAAAGTAGATCTGAGAAGCACCGGCTCCCTTTGCAGATGAGAAGAACACTTTGTCGTTTCGCTCACAGAGAAATTTAAGACGTTGACTCTTTTTATGCATAAACACTCCGTCCAAATGACCAGTCTCCACATTCCTTATCTCAATCGCCTTCTGACCCCATCCCATTACTTGGCCAGTTCCGATAAATGCCACGGAAGAGGGCAGCTCTCCCCATTGGAGGACCACCGATTTGGAAATCTAGCAAATCATGATAGTACACAGATGACTTTTACTTCTTCCAACAAAGCTGACTGCATTATGACAAAAGACATAAAAAGTGTAACTGTGGAAGTATATTTCGTACCTTTCCGTTGGTGGACACGTACACACCCTCGTTGTCGTAGCAGAGGAGTAACTGAAGACCATGAGAATTAGGCAGAGTCACGATACAATGCGGAGTTATAGGTCCTTGACTCTGGAGGGGAATCATAAAACGATAATAGCAATTTAGAGGACTTGTATTTTTATGGATATTAAAACTGCGCTTATGTTACGTGAATGATGTACGAAGCAGATAGAGCAATGGTACTGCAGGTCCGACTTACATGTTTTGGGGTGTAGAGATCGTAGACAGTAGCCGAGTCCAGATCAACTGCATGGAAACCCTGCGCTGAGCCATAAATAACTTTAAGTCTTGACCCTTCCTCAATTGTCAGGTCCACTAGTAATGGTTTGAAAAGCAGGTCTGAGAATGCCTTAAACGCCATAAACTTATGGTATGGCTTGGGAGCCCAGGCGTAGATTTCAATAGCATCTCTTAAGGCTATCACTAGAAATTTGATCCGCTCATATTTCACTATCTTAAAGTGGGTCGCTCCCTGTAAAATAGATGCACATAAGGGCATTTTATTTAAGAGAAAAAAGCTATAGGCGACAGATTAGTATTATAGGAGAGCCTGAGGTAGGGCACGCCCCCTTGAGCTGGAGCCACGCCTTCAACGTTTACGTTAACTGATGGTCTGGAAGGTGACGAAGATGCTGAGGCAGAGGAAGCCATCTGATTGCCAAAACCAAAAGTAATGAAAGATCGTTGCTTAGGACCTTGACCTATATGACCTGGTTGAGGAATGGCCGGATGAGAAGTTGGACGACTTGGTTCTCTCTCACGGCTCATCTAAAAGTAAATTGACACAATTAGCATGCTTGCGGATAACTCATTGAATTCGAGTTGTGGTGAAAGCATAATCAAGCAAACTTTATATACGTGAAAACGTAAACCATAAAAATTTCAAAAAA
>JAHZND010002838.1:0-12321 GCA_027744115.1 Acrocyrtus sp. NNG-2020
AGTTCGATGAATGGGTGAGCACTTACCTACCACTCGCTCTCGCTCTAATGCGAACTGTCATACGCCATGTACAAACAGTTTTTTTTGAGTCTCTATCGTATATAGGCCATCTTCCGGTCCAGCGATTGCTGCGATGTTATCATGCAAAAGTTCTGTTACATGTTTCCTGCTGGCCAATCCACTCGCTACTCTAGTGCAAAATTGATGTGATGAGTGATCTCGGTCAGACAACTTTTTTTACTACATTTAATCGCTCATCAGTGAATTAGCTAGCTTAATGGTAAAAGTAGATGTACGTCTATAGTTGCGTCATTTTTAATGGTTATTTTACTCCGGAAATAACAGCAATTTATTTCAGAATGATTTCATGATTTATGCAATTGTTTTTTAGAGTAGACGTTGGAGGAATGGGAATGGGCCAGCAGCAAACTTGACACTTTATCAACAACATGTGTACATTAAACCGCATTTGAATGTGATATTTTAGCCACAGAAGTAGGTATTATTATAAATTGTACAGATGTTTACTGTCAAACGGATCAGTTCAGTTTTCAGCAATAATTTCATTTTTCATTGACACATTTATAGGTACCTTACAAGTGCGGCAAGTGCAAGTAATACTGCATTTGACAAAACACAGTATTCAGTATCTTACTATTATGTAAAACTGTAAAAGAAAAGATTAACATCTCCACTGAACAGTCAAAAGCCATTCCAAATCAATTTTATACTTGCTATCAAGCAGACAGGGATTCTAATCTTCTCCACGCATTAAAATCCTTAAAACAATCATAATCTTATACCACAGAACGAAAGATTAACTAGCAGAGATTTATCCTACATTTTTAAATCATTGAGATTTGGGATTATTATTCCTTGCTGTATGTGGTGGTGGTGGTTGCACTGCAGGTTACGCTGTTTTTGCTGCCTGTGTATCAGAAT
Source organism: Acrocyrtus sp. NNG-2020 (assembly GCA_027744115.1). Classification (NCBI taxonomy): domain Eukaryota; kingdom Metazoa; phylum Arthropoda; class Collembola; order Entomobryomorpha; family Entomobryidae; genus Acrocyrtus; species Acrocyrtus sp. NNG-2020. Next base: position 943 of record JAHZND010002838.1, read on the forward strand.
ACATTCAAATGACTTGAGTGTATATATTTGATTGACATTATTGACACTATTATGATGTATTTCGTTCTTCTGAGACAAAATGAGGACACTAGTTGTCAGCAAGTCCCTGATTGTGACAGGTGTGGATCTCTTATGATATGGTGTGAACGATCTTCTTGTCATAAGTTGAACATTTTTGTGTTAACCGTGATCATAAATAATTAATCACTGCTTCATTATTTTTTAAAATTTAATTGTGGGCTCGAGACTGTTTCTTTTCCAGTACTGAAACAATTATTAGAAAATTTATTTAATTAGGGTATTGGAGTTTCGTGAGTTTTTCCAAAAAAAAAATCCGCCCTGTTTTGACTCCGTGGCCGGATGAAAAGTTGAACGAACATGGTTAAATGACATAATGACAACATGGATTTGCATGAGTGTGCCTAAAATAAGTGTGTTGAAGTGGGTGGAATGTGACTAGAATAATAGTTTTGGCTATGATAACCATTCGCGAATTATTTCACTTTGACAATGAGTTTTAATAATCTCTAGAGAGTTAAAATAGCAGTTCGTTGTCTGGCTTTTACCTGGGATGAAATTGGGAATTCATACTACACATCATTAAAATTCACTACCATTTCTCGTTAATAAGACCACATTGCAATAAATTTTATTTGTCAAGCTATTGGCATTCTCACTTTCATCTCTTCCTGTGCTAAGTTGTAGCTGCAGCAGTGCAAAGCAAGCACTACTTACTACTACTGTTACTACTGAAAGTGATTGTGTAAGCACTAGCATAACAGCATTGCATTGTGCGACAAACTCCCGAAACTTGCAAATTTACACTTGTGGAGTATCTGCTACTTATGCTGGAAAAATACAATCGCTAATAAACAGCTTTTTCTATGTGAGTTATTGCATTTTGTCCCCTCGTAATAGTCGTAATCACAGTTTTCTGTGGATTATATTTGAAACTGGAAAATCTGCAGAATTTACGTTGCTCCATCTTTCTACGCAAAATGCTGTTGCTGTAACTTGAACAGCTTTAAGATATTTGTGAAGTGATGTCATAGTCCGTGTCAGCGTTATATGAAGTCTTTGTAGCTACTTGATAGTCCCAAATCCCAAAGTATCAATTTTTCCACGCAAGTATCCCACTGTGTATTGTAGCCGGTAGCCTAAAGTGAATGGAAAATGTAGTAAGAGAACGGAAGAATCTACAGCTTACTTGACTGACTCTGAGACATCATCAGTCCTTATAAAATTCTTTTACGAATGATAAACGAATCGGATTAGTATTTCCTGAACTCCAATCATAGTATTGAATTTAAGCAAACGAAAAGACGTCATCATACTTTTTATCTTTTACAAAGAAATGTACATCCGCACGAAGTATGTATGTCTGGTGGATAGTGGGATTACTTACATAATTGAATAGAATAATGATGCATAAAACTCGTGATGTGCTTTAGCACTTGAACTTCTGTAAAAAGAAACTCCCTCCTAGTAGTAAAGCCATAAGCAGCAAAACAACAGACGATTTCAGGATATTGGTATACTAAATTTATCTGAAACTGCTATACACACTTGTCAGCGCATTCGTCTCAATTTTTCTGATTGTGTATTCCGTGCTGGACTTTGATGAATTCAGTTGGGAAGTGTGCATCTCTGTCGAGCAAGGTAATTTTCGTCGACCTGTCGAATCTGTTCGAGCATTGTGGAATTTATTAAGCAGAACAGCCTCGTTGGACATTAGTATCGACAATATTTTTTTTGTGGAATTTCCCTACGAAATAAAAATGCAGCGCTTTCATGACTAATGCCATTAGTACATGAATCTGGTGAATCCACCCCCAAAAAAGAACTATTCTTTTTTTTTCGCTGCATGGTATAGTGAATAAATTTTGATATTGTTGAATGCTCAATATTGTGTTACTCTATAGCTGGAGTTTTTATAGAGAACAATGAGAGTGTTTTTGGTAGGACAACATTGCATTTCCTGTTTTCTGCATTGAATGATACTCAAAATCAGGGAGTTAGGTTTAGTGATAGTGCCACATTAAATGCTAGTGTTTCAGTTGAGCTCATGCCGAGAGTGAGTGCGGCGCGGCCAGAACAACTAGCTAAAATGAGTTTAGATATTTTGGTTTTTCAGCAGCGATTGTGCAACGCTGAATAGTTAAGCACTTGTAAAAGGTACTATAACTCATCTCTATGACAGAGCAGACGTCTCATTGTGAGCTACTTTGAAAAACAATTTTTGCTATTAGTATGTTAGCCAGTTTGTGAGACATGAGCTAATTGAAAAGATCTGACAAGCATACGTACACTGCTGTCTGGAGTAATAGGAAATTAAGACACTAACCTTTCATACGAATTAGTCAGTTTTGTTAATGACAGTGCAAACCCAAGGTTTTGCAAGAGTGAGACGAAAAATCGAAATGATTTCTAAGTATTGCTGGATTAGCGCTGACAGACAGAGAAATGACAGTTGTTATGAGAATATAAACGTCAACCTATATCTTCTTATGTGAACGTTAAAATTAAATGTTCCGTATTGTTTTCATTAATCGTTGTATAGTGTGAAGGAAAGGGGGATTGAGAATTGAGTTGAAAAGTGGCGGTGGTAGTTTCTCCAGGATTGCAGATTTTATAGCTTTCTTGACGCAGCTATGCATACTCCGGGAAGATTGGGAAGAAGCTTTGTTGCAACTTTATCAGTGGGAATTCTGTTCGGATTTGGATTCGCATATGTTCTCCTCAATATTAATACGACACCGGTTCCACAGTCTGCGCTCACTTTCTTCCAACCTCAGCAAAGGTTTTTAATTAAAAAAGTCTAGATGAAGTTATTCCAGATAGTAAATTGAGTTGAGTTGGTTATTGTTTTTGGCAAAGCATGAACAGCTACGTTTTATTCTTCTTTGTGTACTCAGATTTGTTTATTTTATTTAGTACCCACGCTTGTGTTTTTTAGTGTTTCACTTTGCCCCGGAAGTATACTTTGGCAATTTTGGTGTAATAATAGTGAGCATGCATGCGTAATATAGTAATTCACCTTTTCCTATATGATTTTCAACTGTTTTTAACAAGATAGTTTTTAAACTGTCATGTTATCCATTTTTGTACGTTTTTGGTTAAAGTGGACACTTTTGGTTGATTTGCACTAATAAACTCCTTCATTTTTAGCTGTATCCGCCATAACTTTCAATTTTATTGTGAAATGTTTTTCCTTACAGATACCAAACCGATACCAGTGACAACTCGGAAGTAAAAGTTCCAGACGATCATGGCCACAAGCACGGCGATGAGAAAGGGGATCCTCACTCCCACGCAGCGGTTGAGAACGAGGCTGGACCTTCAAAGGAAGTTTCTGAGCATGGAGGGGAAGAAGATATGCACAAGGGAGCTGATATCGAGGCACAAAGTCTTGCGAAGGAAGTACGAGTGCTATGCTGGATAATGACAACTCCCGAGAATCACAAGAAGAAAGCCATTCATGTTAAAAAGACGTGGGGGAAACGGTGCAATAAGCTGCTCTTCATGAGTAGCAAAGATGGTACGTCAAAAAATAGGCAAATGGTCTCTCTAGAAGGCTAATTGGTTTATACCTATTTATAAATTATAATGTAATGGCTGTTGTGGTTAGGTTCAGTGATACCAACGAAAAAAACGTAGTTTGTATGATTACTTAATGCACAATTTCACATTTGTATAGTATGCGCAATGTTACGCTCGAATTCGTTTGTGCATAGCTGAGTACTTGCTTTGCGAATATTTATTACTTACTTTATACAACAGTTTCATAACTGTTTTTATCAGACTCGGAACTTCCCAGTATTGGACTGAAAAATGTGAAGGAAGGAAGAGACTATCTTTGGGCAAAGACCAAGGAAGCTTTCAAGCACATTTATGAACACTATTTTGATGATGCTGACTGGTTTATGAAAGGTGAGTCAGAGAGCCAACCTCGGAAAATATTTTTATTATCTATTTTTAGGTGACATTAGAATAACAAATTGGAGTGCTAACGTGTCACACTTTTATCTTCTAGCTGATGATGACACGTTCGTCGTAGTGGAGAACTTGAGATTCATGCTAAAAGACTATGATCCAAATTATCCTATTTATTTTGGATGCAAATTCAAGCCGTACGTTCAACAGGGTTACATGAGCGGTGGCGCAGGTAAAAAAATATTGCTCACTTTTACGTACATGTTCAAATAACGGCTTAATTTTGCTAATTAAATAATTAATATAACTATCAAGTTACATGATACGAATTTAATTGTTTGTAGGATATGTTTTGAGTAAAGAAGCTTTGAGGAAGTTTATTGAGGAGGCAATTGTAGATAAGAAAAAGTGCAGACAGGATCACGGAGGAGCAGAAGATGTGGAAATGGGTATGTGATTTTACTAAAATTAATGCTTTCCTTGATTGTTATTTGTTACCAATGCATTAAAGCTGAACATGTTTGTTACTCCATCGCCCCCAGCAACAGGTAAAATAAATTAACCCACAGCTCTAACCTGTTCAGAGATTAGTTAGGTAATATGACAATTTACAAGTAGTTGTAGTTGAGCAATTTTTGTTTTTCGTAATTTCAGGGGATGGACTGTTGTTCAGACACGGCGGTGTCATTTCACTACGTGAGTCCAAGTCAAATGTACGTTCTAGAGTACTTATTATACCACTTGAGGCCTTTTGGAATCTCAGCTAATTTCCATAAAGGAACTTCCGTAGAATTTTCTACAACTTCTTCTAGTCCTCCTACTCAGTCAGCTATGCTTGCAGAGGCTACAGACTCCACTGTTGAAAGTGTTTCCAGAGTAGTGGAAGCTGGAGCTTCCAGTGTTAGTAATAATAAAATAACCCAAGAGCCAAGAAATCTAGTCAGTAGTAGTGATAGTAGCGATAAGAAAGTAGTACAATTGATCAGCAATGCAATTTTGAAATCTGTGAAAAATGCAACAGGCGGTTAGACAGTAATTAGACGAAATTGTAATAGTAAATAGTACTATTTATTACCTTTGTGCATTTTTGGAAATATAACTCCGTTGTGATATATTTAATAATCTTTATTATTTGTTGCTGTAATTTTTACCTCATCGACATAATATATTTGGTTATGACCAAACTATTTATTACTTTAGTGAAAACTTTAAAAAATTATTTTTGTCTTCAAATGTACTTCATTATTTCAATGAACTCCTATTGTACTCATTGAGTACTACTCAATGTTTTGCCGGAAATAAAACTGCTTGATGTGATTCGATAAACAAAATCTTAACTCAGCTTACACAGCAATATCTTCATTTCTTGGAGACAATTGATAAAATTAGCATTCTCTTCATATTTTTTCATATGTATATTGGCTCCAAGTTGCCCATGTGTCCTCGTTGGATTAGTACAGGACGCAATCTCCCTTTTTGCGTAACAAGGTTTCAATTATCAGCCTCACTCGAGCATAATTTTTTTCAAGTTCTGGCTCTAGCATGTAGCGCAAAAGTTGGCAAAATGATTTCAAATTGTCACCAGTGCTTTTACACGGCTCAGCAACTGACAACTTGAGCAAGTTAAGCCAAATCAACTGACAAAAATGTATTTAGGGACTTCTTTTATGCGGTGTTGATGGCAATGGAAAAATTCGAGTAATTAAATTTATACCAGTTTTTGACGCTAGTCATGAGCACTTCATCTCAAAGTAAATGAACAGGAACAGCAGCTGCAGCTGCTCCTTCTTTGCTACATTGCCAACGCCTGCGCCTAACCTTCCAGGGGTATTATGATACATTTTTGTAAGAAATTATTAGTGATCGTAATGAAAAGAGTCATCTGTCATTTGCCGCCGCTGTACCCAACGCCCTACATCTCACATTCTTTTGACTTTGGAACTCGAAACGCAAAAATGACCTCATAAAGTGAAGCTCAATAAACGATGAAGGACTAATTGCAAGCATACGATAAAATCGTTCCAATTTTTTAATTCCAATGTACACAATATAAATCATCTGTATTAAGATTGTACTTTACATCACACTTTTTTTCGAGAGTCAATTTCCGGACCGGAAACGATTATACGATTTTTGGCTTTTTCGTCAAATGGCAAGAGGAACGAAGAGAGCTACAGCCGCTAAAAAGTATTCTGCAATAAAAACTCGTGTTTTGACATGTGTGTAATGTGTAATGAAATGATTGTGTAAATGTGGTTCTGCTTGCGTCTCACTTCCCCCAGCAGTATGAGCAAGTGAAAGTTTCAACATGTATTGAATAAAAGTGTAGCGTGTTCACCGCGTAATGTTTGAGTGTGTCAATAATAGTTATTATTTCATTAAAACTGTTCCTTAAGTAAAAACAGAAAAATACAGATGTTAATCATGAAGTTGTGTGCCAACTGCCAATAAATACTATTCACAGGAGAAAACCAACAACCAGTACAATAAGAGTTGGCAGTGGAATCTTTCAGTATTTTATAGTGTTATTCTGGTAATAATACACAAAACAAGATAATTGATGAATTTCACATTTTGCATGCAACCATGTTTCTTCTTCTTGTTTCCGCTTCGGTATTGTACACGATTATAGAAAGGCATAGACCAGGAAATCACGAGCTTCTTCACATATGTCGGGTATTTCCCATTCCGCCATGACCAGCCTGGGAAGCGCCTTTGTTGTAGCCCATCTTTTTCCCATAAAAATGAAAAGTAGATTAGACACATTCACTAGCGATTTTTAGGCGAGAGGCGAGACACAGACAGACAAGACAAATTGACAATTTGCCCGCTGGTATTAAAATACCCTATAGGCTGAGATTTTCTAAATACCTGAAGGTTTAATTCTCCGTGGTGTGCTCTCAGTTGCTCTTCTGAAAATTCCCTTTCATTCTTGTCTGCCATCTTAGGTCCGAGCGTAGGTCCGGTCCATTCGGGATGCTTTTGAGTCTTTTTAGTGGGTCAATTAAAATGAATAGATTGTTTCAATAAGAATTAAGCTTTTTGGCAAAGAACGTGAATGTGGAATGGAAATACGGATCACTTACAATTCTTCCAAGGCAATAAATAGATAGGACAACTTGGTTGATATTTCTTTTTTCAAAGAGATCTGCTGTTTGAAAGATTTCCTCCTGAAACAGTAAAAGGAGAAGGGTAAATAAATCATAGCTAGGTTGAATTCAAACGGCGAATAAGAGTTAAGGTAAAGTGGGTGATATAGAAGATATATACATACCTGAGGGACACCATATTTCTTTACCGCAGCTTGGAATCTAGGTCAAAGGTCAAAAAGCATTAGACATTTATAGTGCAGCATAATATCGAATCCGTTTTTCGTCATAGTCATCATAACTTATGCAGTCTATATTTCACTTTTGGCATCCTCAATGACAACCTTTGGGACATTTTTTTTCTAGCTCAATTCCCACTTTTCGCTTTCATGATACAAGCTACGTAATTCTATTTTACAAGCGCTCGCATGCAAGAGCTTGCTCGCGCTTACAAGCTATTCGTATTGCCAATACTAATACTGGAAAAAGTGGAAATGGAAATGCGTGGGTGCAGAGTGCAGATGCAGTCTGCACACTGCACTATCAACACTGCTATTACTGAGAAGTTTGTGAGTGCAAACTTTCATAGACAGCTCTAAATTACTGTTACTATTATTACGATTATTTTAATATTACCTTTGAATGTTTTCCATAAGTTGAAAATTGGTTCCCTTTGCCTGAATTTTTTTCACGCTGTTAGGAGCCAACTGTTTGGTAAAAAACTTATGTAATCAGCCTCTTTGAAAACTTTCACTTGCAGAAATAAGGCACCATATGGAGGTTCGAGCACATTAAAATCGGAGATAATCCAGCTATAACTGCATGAATGTTCTTGTCGGTGATACGCATGCACTCCATAAGGTCTCTTATTTCAACATTAATTTAAAGTCAAGGTTTTTAAGATGCATTTATCACCTTATTAATTAAATGACAAAGAAGAACACCATCTTTAAACACATCCTCGAACTGTCCTGGTGGGAGGGGCTCGCCCAATACTTCGGCTACCCAGGCCATCACCTGTTTGGAAGGTCGCGGATTACAATGTATGATGAGATCTGAGACCTTGAAAAAGTTTTAATGAACCTTACCTCAGCTTCCAGTTCCTTATTACGTGCCTAAAATAAAATAAATTCAAATCAGACATGCTCATACAGGATTTCAACTTCCAATTAAATTTTTTCTCCGCAGGTCAAATTAGACAAATTACACTTTTAATTAATCCTAAGGCACTTACAGGCATTCTGAAATTGTCCTCTCCCTTAGTAATCTAAAATGAAATGCTTCAAGCTTGCAAAACGAACGCCAAGTGAGTCCGCTCTTTGGAAACTTTCCTCGTTTTCCTTCGGTTTTCCTTCTTCTGACAAACAATCTTTGGCCGTTGCACGAGAATCACTGAAGCCAAGTGTTAATATTCCTTGGTACGGATACGAAAAGTGCGAGAAAACTGCAAAACGCCACTTATATGACCTAAAAAATATATTAAAGTATACATATCAGTAGGAAAACAAATATGCCCTCATATTCTTACGCAGAGAAATATGTATCCGCCAAATCTCGCTTTCACACCACAATTTTCTTTCTCAGCATATAATCCATTATGCATTTAAAAGCAGGAAGGAAAAGCAGTGAAATAACTTCCTATGCATATCGTCCATATGTGCATTTCTATAATGTTCCGCTCTACTGCACAAATTGGCATAAAAATACTCCTCCACGTTCTCCAACAAACCGTTCCCGTCATTACATTACAGTATCATCTTTTTGCTGATTACGAGTTTTTTTTCCTGTACTCGCCAGATTACTTATTGCATTAGCATTATGTAATGAGCGCCTTCATGCCCTCACGGCTATAGTGGAAAAGCCATGTGGAAATAGTTTATGAAGCTGAAGAGACTTCAGTGTCCAATTATGCTTGAAGTTTAAATGTCGTTAAAGACACTTTTTTAAAAATGGTCACATTATGTCGCATCCATCCTTATAATCTAACTTGGCCTGGTGCACTCATTTATGTGTCTCCCAAAACAAAATGGTACTTTATCAGTGGGAGTGGGTTGCGATATTAATTCCGGATTTTGAAGTTTTTACAGTTTCTGCTTCTGCTTCACTTTTAAATGCATACGTCATATATGTGCTCGTATGCAAAGTAGGCATATGAAAAGAAAAGTAGGGAGCTGTATGAACGCACAGATTTAAAATTTAAGACACCATTAGCAAGGAATAACATTTCACCATTGCTCAGAGCCCGCCTTTGACTCTAGTTTATTGAAAAGTTTTACGATTCACTAAGAAAGGCTCTTCTTGAAAGAAAAAAAAACTTGACGAGCATGCCAAAAATCATCGCGTCCCGATTACGTTTCTGTAAAATCAATAGCCATCACCAGAACATGAAGCTAAATGCAAAACCGACATTTATAGGAGATATATACTGTTCGAGAAGGAGCAGATGTTACGTAAATGAGTTGGGGAGGATCCCTAAATGAATTCATAAACACGGGCGTTAGAAAAAATAACCGTATCTGTTCTAATCTGATGACCGTGACCTGTAAATCTTGAAGCTTTTGGAACTGTTCTCTTTCTTTCTTGTTCTTCTCAAAGCCCGCGAGCGTGGAATTTGCAAGCAAAAAATTATGTGTGCTGAGCACTCGACAAGACAACTTTTCAAAATTTGCGAAATGTTTTCAGTAGCGGAAAGTCATCTTTAGCGTAACTCTATCATGAATCATGCCTATGTCAAAATGAGCTATGAGGAAAAGCTGCCTCGTCCAAAGACCAGCATTTCATGGCAATGTGTGCCCACGTGTAGAAAAAATGAAGTTAGCAAATTTATTAGCGCTTCCTTCCTGTAAAATCCCAAGAAAAGGGAGCCTCAGCCTCCGAGATTTATTTCAATTACATACCTACATGCATAGCTCGTTTCACATGGAGAATTCGAATTGCATTCCTTCNGTGTAGAAAAAATGAAGTTAGCAAATTTATTAGCGCTTCCTTCATGTAAAATCCCAAGAAAAGGGAGCCTCAGCCTCCGAGATTTATTTCAATTACATACCTACATGCATAGCTCGTTTCACATGGAGAATTCGAATTGCATTCCTTCCATTAAAAAAAACTGTTTCCGAGGACTCCTACTGCTTCACCCTTTGGGCTCCTTCATCAGCGTCACCAGCTCCACAAATCATAAAAAAATATTTTTGAACTAGGAAATACTCAAGCGAGCTAACTGCTTTACTACTTACTACATGGAATATGATTATCTCTAGGATATAGGATGACAAGGAGGAGACATTCTTGGAAACTAAATGACATGGCCGATGAGCTGAAACGACGCTTCACACCTACGCAAAGTAGAATCACACCCATTAAACGTGTATTTCTGCATTCACTATGCAATTTCTGTCTTCTAAAATATAAGACTCGGGTTCGCTTTCCAACATTTCTGCAAAAAAAACTAATGAAAGGGAAACAGCTACAGGTCTAAATAGTCAACTAGAGCTGACGTCACAAGTTTCATCATCGTCAATATGGCTTGAAAGTGAACTCCTCTGTGTAAATGTTTAGCGTTAAAAACGGAAACAGAGAGTCTTGTTCCTCTTGGAACATGTTTTATTACTGAGCCAGATGACTGCAAACGCTTTCCTTGGTAGAGTGCCAATAAGTAGAGGGAGTATTATGGCATTTTTCGTGCACACATCCACATCCACACAATTATTTTAAAGCTTAAGCCTCAATATATCCATTCTGATGATGAAGTTCAAAGTTTATTGTTTAAAGTGATGTCTTAGGGCTAAAAATTGTGCTAATATTTGACAAGAAAGTGAGTCTTGTTAGCCTTACTTTTCTGCTCTGATGTAATGTACTGGAATGTATTTTCGGCGGTTGGAAACAGCCTAAAGTCTTTTGTAATTAGGTGAACAACAAAGGTCGAATGAGACTTTTCTCTGAGAAAGTCGTCATTTCGCTTGTGATGAAAAATATAAAAGACATACATATGTCATTCTTCCCGTGACGTAGATAAAAGATGAGATTATCCACTTTGCGAATCCTTTACTGAAATGACAGACTACAATTAGGAGGAAAATATATGGAAAGATTTTCGGTCAGATGGCTTGTAGGAAGTCAGTTGACAATTTCTTTGTCTTTTCTTTCATTGTACGAAGAACAAACAATGGATTGAGAAATGGAAGGTTTAGTAATTTCATGCCAAAAGCAACACCTCAGATGAATACATTTCTGTGCAGAATGAAAATATGTAGGAAACAGCAACTCTCTGTGACGTTTTGCAAAATACCAGGCCTGGGCAAAATACAGTATTTAAAATACATCATGTATTTAAAATACAAAATACGTATTTTGTATTTTG
>JAHZND010002839.1:0-13343 GCA_027744115.1 Acrocyrtus sp. NNG-2020
TCAAGGAGCCACACAACATTAATACTTTTAAGACAAGGCAGGAACAGAAGCGGAATATTTTTTTATAAAGCACTCAAGCACATAATAACGCTAAAATACTAAAAAAATATATATATATATTTCTATCCTCTCTTCATTTCACTAATTCCACCAAAATATATATAAAAGATAATAGACACACTTTACACGAGAGCATTATTTTTTTTAGGAAAAAAAGATGAACGTGTTTTAAAGAGTCACTAAAAATGTAGTCGCTCAAAAAAAACTTCTTTTTTCTCTCATTCTCCTTATGCCTACTTTTATCCTATTATTAGGTAAGTAATGCTGGTATTCGTATTATGCACAAAAATATATAGTTTTGTGTATCCTTTTTATTCTCATGTCCTTATGCATATTAAGGTATGAGCTTATTGTAGAGTAAAAAAATGAGTGTAATTATGCTTTGTTTTTTGCATGAACGTTTTGGCTTGTTTGCTCTTTCTGTAGGTATAGGAGTGAAAAAAAGAGGGTATGATTGATATGTAGCTTTTTAGGTACGATTTTGTTGTAAAATTTTTTTGCACACTTTACTTAAATCCCCAATTACTCAGTCATCGTTGGAGTCAAATATAAGAGAAAATGTGTAATTTAATATGGCTAATGCGTTTGTGCAGCAGACGCATAAAGAGCAGTTTAGTAGAGGATTAAGGTCTTTTTGTCGTAGATAGAGTAAACGACAGAGCTAGAGTTATTATGCTGACTTTTAAACAGTAATACTGACTAGTGACTTTATGTATGCATTTTAAAGAATGGCACTGCTTTTAAATAAAAGATGTCCTCGTTATGTTGGCTGAATAAGGGAGACGCATTTTCGCTTTGATTTTTTTTGAAAGGTCTCTGATCTGATAAGAGTGTAGAATGTATAAATTTTTTAGCGTTTAATGTATAGTTTTGGTGTGCACTATTGATATATGCAATTTCCAAATCACCCTTAAACTTGCTCTTATCTTGAAACATGTACTTGTGCAGACAATTTTACAGTGAAGTGAGTAATCTAATGTATGACTCACGGCAGCTTTCCGTTTCAAGTGCGCATTTTGCATAAGCTGTAACAGTTAACGTTGAACTGATATCTATCTCCTGGCACTTCATGGAAAAACTGAATAAAATGACAGGCGACGGGCTGTTATATTGTTCTTGGAAAGGAAAAAAATAAGTGACAAATATTATACTCGGGAAATAATCTACATAGAAAATGTATTTATCCTTTCATGTAAGATTTTCTTTTATACACTGCACAAAGCGTGTAGGTAACTTTCCGACAGACATCTTAAACCCTAGCTGAGTCTTTTTACAATGCTAAATACCAATATCGGCATCGGCATTACATTTACCGATTCACTCAAGCAATCCCTACTGCTTCTATTATGCCCAAGTACCTGGCTCCTCCCTGTAGTTTGTCCTTTTACCGAAAGGTACCATTTCATCAATGGGATGTGCATTTTTCCAGAAATCAATGAGGCGATTGTTCCTTTTAAGTAGACTTTAGTGACATTTCATGAATGAGTAGTAGAACCGTGGAGTGAGTCAAGCCATAAACCGAAAAACCATGGTAATCTCAGCATGATTTTGTATATACTAATTTTAGAATTTTAAGAATTAAAAGGTTGGAAAGTTTGAAAAGAGATCGAGTACCTATTTTAAATATACATTGGTTTCAGTCGCATAGCATGGCTCCCTACTAAATGCATAGTAGATATTGCATTTTATATTTTGTATGCATAATTCGCCTCCGTACCATACCCCACGTCACCCATCACTCTGCTACTGCAATAAAGTAGACCATCCCGGTTACCTATACCAACTTTTGGTTCAAACGACATCGACTACTTTTTTTTGTTTTTCCCCTATTCATATTCTGCATTTTTTGCTTACTCACTTCACTACCCAAACCCAGCTTTAAGCACAAACTTTGCTTTCACACAGTTCTGCTCAATCTGATCTAGATTTTTTTTATATGCGCTAGCAGCAGTTAGCAAAAACGCCAACTCCTAATTTCTCCTCTGACGCAATGGAATGTATGAAAAGGGATTACCCCACTAGGGTTACATACCATAAATGCGGTCAATAGCATATAAATTGGTATAACATATAAATTAAAAGGAATGTGAGGTAAATGTACCTACATTTACTAAGAAAAATTTACATGACAAATTGCGAAGGGTTTGATCAACCCAAATTACGCGGAATTGAAATTACGGCTTTAATGTCATTTTCCGTGCAAAATCAATCGCCACTTCGACAATGGCGATATACCTATATCCTATAAAGATTTTTGGAGTACACCTCGTCCCCTCATCCAAATAAACTTATGTGAAAGACGGCTTCCTCCCTTTCAGTGAAAACCTCATCTACCGACTACTGACACATCCCCAATTCCTCAGCGCTTCATCCTATCAGCCGATATTCCTCCTCTTCTCTCATTCCATATTCCACATTACACATTCTTATCCTACTCCAGCATCAATACACACAAGACATGATCTCCTTCTTTTCAAGACGGGAGGGAGACGTTAGACGTTATCCTGAAGGAATGAAGGTATAAATATTTATTTCTCTGGAGAAGTCGCTTTGCTCGGGAGCTAGGCGGCTGGGGAAATGGGAATAAATAGAGAAATGCGGATAAAATGCACAAACATCCTTAGCAGGGGAGAAAAGACTGGGAGAAAAAAAAGCCAACTTGTACAATAATACCCAATCTCGTATAAATATATACGTGTAGCACACGAGCATATCAAACATTTATTATATATAAACAAAAGTAACTTCCACCACCACCGTTTTACATTTAGTTTTTTTAGGAGGAAGAAGGCATAACACATCTCAAGAGCTAGAGAAAGAGAGAGCTAAGAGGGAGGGAGCTCTTCTTCTCCTAAAAAGCAGTAACACATACTAGAATTCTAGAATAATGTAATGTGTAAGAGAGAAGGCAGGAGAGAGAGAAAACAAAATGCCTTCTTTATCGATTAAGCAACTCTCCGTATGAAACTAAAAACTAGCACTCATTCAATCCGATATGGTGTCCGATTCTGTCCCGAAATGCTTAACCAGCTGGGGGTACATTAGGAGCTGTGTGCTCCCTGCCCCTTTACTCCTCCTGCCTCTTTCCTATATTACTTATCAACAGGAGCACACAAAGAACTGAAAACTAAAACTACAAACTCAAGAGACTTTTCCTTTGCTTATGTCTTCCATACGAAAAAAAAGAACATAAAAGTGGCGAGAGAGAGCGAGAGCTATATTACTCCAACGGGATATGAGAAATATATGTATGCAGCCTTATATACATGTATCTCTTTCCTTTAAATATAACTTTTATGTCATTTTCCGCTGGAGCATAATCAACGAGCCTACGCCTAAAAGAATTCTAAACCCTTTTTTCTTTAAAGTTCCTACTAATGCATGCATAACCTCTGGAGAATTACTGATTTTTTTTTCAGATCTGCCATTTAATGCTTAATTACATTAATCTATCGCTAATTCAGAGATTGGATATTGAGTTTAGCTTTTTGAGAGTACCGGACAAAAAAGACTAGTTTGGTGGCCTGGCATGTCCCTCGAGTCGTTTTGTATGATACATTGTAAGCTAAGACTGTGAGAATGAAAATGGATGTAAAATGAAGTTAGATGCAAATAGAAATAGATGGTGAGGGTACCTTAAATTCCGGTTCTTACTTCCGCTAAATCACGTCAACGTTTTAGGGAGGGACACGGAAAACCAGCTAGTTTCCTATGAGGAGAAGTAGGTAGATATCCTTCTCAAATGTACTGTCAGCGTTACGTACTTGTATGGTAAATGAGGGAAACGTATTTCTTGAGGATCTCTCTCCAATTTCCTTCCGGAAGTTCATGCTATCCAATACTGCCAGTTTCTTGGTGGAAAAGATAGCGATATTGTTTTTTTATTCTCTGGAGTGCTGGTGAAAATTGTTAGAAAAAAGGTCATCCTCCATTTTCATCTGCCTGTACGGCCAGATGGACTGGAGGAACCGACCATGCCTGCCGACATGTCACCTAGCAGCACTAACTTTTCGAGGATATGGCCAAAAGCATAAATTACGGCTGGAATTATCATCACGATACCATCAACGTTAGTGAATTGTGATGTTAGTTTAGGTACAGATAAGCCTACGCTTATCTTGAAACGTATATCCCTTGATAAAACACTTTCCACTTTTCAGTGTAAAAATATATATATTTTTAAAGCAATTTTATGACTGAATACATACCTAAAATGAAAGCATTATTCCGGATGATGGCAATACATGCATCATGTTCCGTCCCACAAATCTTTTTTTAGCTGTGCATATTTTCGCTCAATATTTTAAGCAAATTTAGCTCGAGACCTAGCGCAAATAATCTCTTCAAGTTTGTCATATTGTTATAAATCAACTCTTTTTTCTGAAGCAGACTTTTTTTACTATCTCGCCATTTTTTCATTCCTTACTGTAGGTGTCATCGACCGACCGACGCGACCATGCATACACCCATAACGAGCCCAGCCCGCAATTCAGAGCCAAAGCGCATCGCATTTTGTTGTATGTACTGCTACTCATTGTTCCTCATATACTTTTTTAAAACTCCATCTCTCGAAATAAAAAACAAGCGTGATCATCATTACTATCACCCTTCGCAGTCGTCATTATCATTTCTACTTGATTTTTGATGCATGCATAAAAATCGTGCATATAAACAGCATCAACTTCCACTCAACTTTCTTAAAAACAATTAAACTTTACCCATCATCTAGCCCCCATTTTATTCCGTTCCCCACTGCCCATCATAAAAAAAGGCTTACTAAAATGCGTCTTAATTTCTCCCTTTAAAACGTATTTTTTGTCACAACGCGCATCAAAATATCAAACTCGTTAAAACTTTAAATACGAGCTCATTCATTTACAAACTGCCACTTAGGCGAATCCAGTACTAACTCTTGTAGCTCATAAAACTCATGTAGCACTATGTAAAATTGAAAATACCGAGTTAATTAAAAACTTTAGCACTAATTAAATTGCAAAGTGCAACAATGCATGAACGCAGTAAATGCTACAACCAGATAGTTACAACTAGTTACAAGAGGCAAAGCTACTAGACAAGCGCAGTGCGAGAAGATATAGACGATGATGATATGCTTTACTTACTTTATTAAAAACTTTTTTTTCTAGTACGCGAGCATAGTATGTACAAAGCCCTATTCTGCCTATAAGCTTTTTGGCCATATATTTCTATAAACAAAAAATTCCTACGTATAGGTTTTAATAAGAGTGGTGATAGCGGTACACAATAGTTTTTTATAGGGACGGAGTTTACATTACAACCTTGAAGCCAGTTATATAAGCTCTGCCGCAATTTTTATCCTCTATTGCCATCCATTTTACACGACTTTACTCTTGAGTCTAGGCGACACCGGAAAAATCAAGATGGCTTCCTAATTAAAGAGAGATGAGAATGGCTCTATATATGTGCATTTTGTGTGGCACAGAATAAAAGCAACAACAACCATCACCATCCTCCCATCCTTGTCCCATCATCATCATCATCGCCATCCTCCTCACTATCGCCATCATCACTATCCATCTAAAACTGACTCTCTCTACTTCTCTTGTCTCTCTCCTCCACTGCTCCTGCAGTGATGCAACCGTGAAGTAAAGAGCTCTACAGATAAAGAGCGCTAGCAGATTCCCATCAATAATCTACACCTCACCTCTCCTGTCTTTTTCTTCCCTTGTTCATGCGAGTGAGTTTTTCCCTCTATATTCATTTTCATATAGCTATGACTTTGGCTACAATAACATTAAGTTGAAACTAAACATGACGGTTTGACAATGAAAAAATGTACAAAAATTATTTTATTGTGAAGTGTGTATTGTGCAAAATGCTGCTGCACTAAATATGTGTGTGCCAAGGAATATGACAATAACTAGCATGTGATGATAACTGTAAACCTTTATTATTTTAAACTTTTATTGCTTGTGCTGCTCCTCACATCTCACTGTATTTAGGGATACTTTGTCGTATACCTTTTCCCTCATCGTTAAACTCGCACTCATACACCCGCCTTATTTTGCTTCATGAAGGATATGAGATGTAGGTATCCTTTGCGTCACGTTATGTCATCCCAATTCTCAAATAAGAAATTAAACCTGCACCTTAAATCAAAATTAAAAATTTAACCCTTTTCCGAGAGAACTCATTCAAACTTCAATTTAATTTTCCATGCATATTTTACAATCATCTCGGGAACCAAGCGGCTCAGCCCACACGTAGATGCCATTGCATCTGTAAAAAAGCGAGAATACATAATGGATTCAAAGACGAAGGGAAGTAAAAACGGGTACAAAAAGAGATACGAAATACACGAGTGAGCGAGAATTCATAAAAAAAGCGGAGAGCTATATAGCCGTAGTCAGAGCGTGTCTCTTTTCTCTCGCAATGTTCTTTGCGGGCATGTGTAATTCGTAACAATTACCTCCTCATTTCTTGTGTCTCCTTTCCTTCGATCCCCTTTGGCTTTTTCCTATTTCATTCACTTCACTCACTCAGTTTGGGCATTTTATAGAGAAAATGCACGATCCAAAAACTTTTCCTACATATTTTAAGCAAGTTTAAGTGAGTGTGTTTGTGTCAAGAGAAGAGTCGCAGCAGTAAGCTGGTGCGATGGTGGTGTAATAACGACCGCATAGCTTTTTATATATATGTATCGTGCACACAATACAGCTATGCAAGAAGAGTTATATTTTATACCGACTTTTTTCCCTATCCCTGGTCTCTATAAGTAGGCACAAAAAGATGATGATGTATATGCATATCAACCAGTATAATTATACGGACGGTACTTATTCCCTCTCTCTATACAATATAAGGGAAATGTACGAACAACGGGAGGAATGTATCAGAAAAACTGATGTAAGCACTGATATATGCCTCTGCATCCCTATATAGATATAAAATGATTACGGGTACATACATATCCATATACATTTACCATATACCTATAGCACTTCCTCTTCAGCAGGCTGGATAATATTATTTCGCCAGTGCCACTTTTCTACCTTCTCGTCCAGAGTGAAATTCAAAACCGTGAAGATAATCAAATCAATCTGCTAATTTCACAGTACGTCTCGTAAATGTAGTTTGCCTAAAGCAAAAGCCTAAAATGGCATTTTTAACAAGGTTGACGTTGACATCACATCATAACAGGAACTATTAAATCTCATAACGTTCAATCTCATATTTCGGCCATATTGCTTCCTCTCGTCAATTACTTCACTTCTCGGAACACCAACAAATGTGTGCGATCGATATTTGCACGTACATAGAAAATTTGTCATTGAATGTGAAGCTACCTAAATTTGAACAATACAATAAAGGGTGAACTGTGTAATTTTATATACAGCTCGTTGCCACTCTAAAAGAGCGTCTATGTCTACACCTAATTTAGCTTCAAGTAGGTTTTAAAACTCAACAAAAGTTAAAGAATAGAACCCAAAGAGGCAGTACAATGACTAAATGACTAATTGCAAATATTAAATATTTGGTTTCTCGCTTCCTTTAAAAAATACTGAAATTTGGAGGAGAGCAAAATCACTGCTTGAATAAAGCAGAGTGTTAAAACCAATGCAAAGTTACCTCATTGTCGTTAGAGTCGTAATAAAAATTATGATGAACCATCACCGCACCAACAGCATCACAATTTACTGACAGAGCATTTGCATTGAAGAGAGGTACATTAATAATAACAAGAGCAGACAAGGTGTATTTTATCATTTAACAGCAATATCCCTCCTACAGAGGGAACTCCGTCCATGCAATGCAACCTCTTCGGCGAGGAACTGTACAAGGCGAAATACACGCACCAATAATTGCAAATTCATTGTCATGCTAAATTTTTTTTACAACAAACGCTTGCTTGCATGTCTAGTTGCCTACCTAAAAGTAAATTGTGATGGGTAGGAAAAAACATGGCTTCCTTAAAACATTTTTATGCTGTGTTGCGTTATGTTGTTAGTTTTTATAATGTTTGCTGATATAAATTAGAGCTATTGCTCAATCCTGATTCTAGTGTAAAACTTTTAACGATTATGAAGGGAAAAAATGGGACAGAAAACGGCAAATTTTTTAGAGAACTGTAGAAAAAAGTGCATATAATACATTTTTTTTCTTTTAAGCAAAATGCGTTTTTTAAAATGGGAAACTGCTTCTACGTTGACGGTTATATTACGAAAGAGTAGATGTAACTGGCTTGTAATTTATATAAATGTCAGAATGCATTTACATTTGCTAATCGCTTGCTTTAGTTGCTAGTTCTGCCCTTTTACACTTGTCAGATTAATTTGGATGAAATTTACCACAGATGTGTACTTAGGTAATAAGGTATTGGACATTTCTAAAAAGGAAGGCAGAACGCAGAACCAACTATTACAAATATACTGATACTTAAACAACCCGTTTGTGATTTTAAGCTAGGTAAATACCGGTGCGTATTCGTTGTTTAAGGCAAAAATCAACGACCAGTCAAAGGCGAAATCTCTATACCTATCAAAGTTATAAAGACTTTTTTGCTCTGGCTGGTCGCTGGGCAAAGCTAATGGACAAAATACAGAGGACCTCGTACCTAATCTATTAGTATCATCTTAAACCAAAATTAATGAAATTATAAACGACGTCCAATAATAACTGTCTATTTGCCCATAGAATAGTTTTTTTTCGTTTTTTGCCACAAAAATAGGTGCATTACCAACTGGTATGCATGCTTTATCCACTTGGTGAAAAATTCTGTTAATCGCTGTCAATTTATCCTATAGTATAATTTTGTAACATAGTTATTTCTATTCACAATTGCCTCATAACAAGCATACGTAAACTAAGGAACAAAATCTCCTCGTATAAAAGCTTCAAGTGGAACGTGTGACCATGTTGTTGTCCTTATAGGTTTACTTCTATCATTTCATCTATCTCATTGACATAATCAGAATGTGGCATCGCTTAATATATTAACACAGCTTTAGCCTAGTCATAAATACTCATATATTTATGAAAAATTAGCTATTTTGCAAAGTCATTAAGCAAGTGAAGTTTTCTTCAACCAATGGAACGCTATTAACCTCACATTACACCTGTAATATTTTTATGCATTTTTACTAATTCAATAAACTACCTATATAATTTTTTTAACTTTGTTTAGCCTCCCAAAGATTGTAATCGTAATCGAGGTAAATATAGCACAGAGGATATATGCGAATGACATGTTATCGTACGTTAAGTCACAGAAAAGTAAACACTTCCGTATTAAATCCATTCATTAACTTATTAAAAAGTTTACTGATTTTGAAAGATAATAAGTAGGGTAAAGTTTATGAGCAAATGGCACCTCTAAAATAGCAATCGTTTAAATGCATGAGGGATGCACTAAAATTACAAAATTATCCCAGACAAGTAAATAGCTCGTCGTTACATATGTGACGACTCTAAAATAGAGACGGGCATTCATACATAAAAAATTGCTGTTCTTTATACAAGTTCCTGTAAGACTGCCACTAGAAAATGAGTAAAGTTATGCAGAACGAATTTTTTTTAGTGGATCTCTAGAAATATATTCTTATCTACACTCACAATCATTCAGTTACAGAAAACAAAATCCCCACAACGATTTTCCACCGATGAAGCCTGCCTTTTTTCTGCCTCTGCACAAGTGTAAGTATCATCATGTCAGCTTTTCTGAGGCTCAGACCTCACCAAAATTTCATTTTGAGAAGAAGCTCAGTTTTTAATATTCTCATTTCATTTTATTTCTCTCCATCCCAAAATCCTCGTATACGAAACGAAGACCACGAGCAGTAGTCATGCTGCAGCATTATGATTTCCGTGTGATGATGATATGATGACGATCATGCCTTGCCATTGCCACTACTGTAGATGTTGATGATGTTGGGAATGATGAATATTCCTTTTTTTACTACTCAAACCTAAACCAACCATGCAAAAGAAGGAGCAATATTTTCTATTTATTGCTTTTTCACAACAGGACAACAGGACAAAAAAAACTAAAAGAGTTTTTGCTTCTGCTCTTCTCCTCTTCTGCTTCTGTTCGCAGAGGTGGTGAAAAACAGTAAAAAAAAAGATATAATGAAAATGAAGAAGAGAGAGATGTGATGCGAGAACGATGATGATGACGAAGGTGGCATGAGGTGGTGGCGGTAGGGATCGCCATGATGTTTCTTTTTGGTGACATTATTATTTACAGGGGGAGCCGGTGCTGTCGCTGTCTCTCTCTTTTCCTCTGATCTGAACTGATATGCTCTGGCTTTGTGCTTTTTTGATGAGTGAAGTGGGTTGCTCAAAAAAGTGCCAAAAAAATTGGTGATATAATTTCTACATAGTTGAGACTTGAGCGTTATTCTTATACTCTCCACTTTTTACAGATCGCACACCACCAAACTAATTTTCTTACAGATATGCCCATTTCCTCTAATAAGATTGTAAGGGATTTGGTGTAAAAAGCGGAGTTTTTTTTCTAAACTAACACAGTCCTCATTATTATTACATGTACAAGAAAAACGCGAGGAAGAATATCAAATCGTCCGTATTGATTTTTTTTCTTCGTATTATATTTATATATGAAAAGGAAAAGAGAGTGAGAGAGACATGGCAAGCGAGGAGGAAAGGATGCGGATGGCATGCATGGGATTCATTGTATGCAACAGCAGAGCAGAAAAAGCAAAAGCGCTTAAAATGTTGTGTGTTGTAGAATGAAGTGGGATCAATTACGCTGCGCAATGTGAAAACTATTATTGATTATTACTACACAGGATATTAGTAAAGTAGGTAGGTAGTCGAAGTCGTAGCTCTGGTGTTGTTGGTATATCATGCTGATAGCATTTAAGATATTAAGAAGTACACGTAGGCAGAGCTGAGCAGAAAAAAACGGAGAGAGAGAAGGCAAAGGCAGGATGATGATGACGAGAATACGGTGGTCGGTGAGGTGATGGTGTCGGTGGCACTCAACCAAACCACCGCAAGCAAACAAAAATATTAAAGAAAATCTAGAAAAGTCGTGTACAAACATAAAAGTTTTTATCAATCGATAAATTTTGTATAGAAGCGGAGCTCGAGTTGNTACAAACATAAAAGTTTTTCTCAATCGATAAATTTTGTATAGAAGCGGAGCTCGAGTTGGCTCCCTTTGATTCCCCCTAAAAATGCTTTTGTGATGGATCTAAAGCACTGCACTGTCGGTCGAGATAGTTGATAGCTTGGCTTGATTGCTTATACCTATTTTAATTTTATAATGCAATATTTTTTTGCTAATTACTTTGTGTTACGTGTGCGCTTAATAAGTCCTGAAAGATAAAATTTTTTTTATGCAATGAGTAATGGCAACGTCAATGTAATTAACTATTTTTTGTAATTTTTGAGGTTAAAATTTATAATGATAGTTCAGTTGCAGCTATCATGAGCTTGAATTGAGGAAAAATGTCAAAAAATTATATGCAGCTCTGTTCTGAGTTTTGAGTTGGATTTTTGTAATTTTTGAGATTAAAATTTATAATGATAGTTCAGTTGCAGCTATCATGAGCTTGAATTGAGGAAAAATGTCAAAAAATTATATGCAGCTCTGTTCTGAGTTTTGAGTTGGGACTAATCCGCTCTTCCTATGCTATGTGCCCTGAGGGAAAAATAAAGCTTTTGCATCAGAGAGATGCCTAATTCAGCAGGATATATTGTTGGTGAATATATGTGAGACTATTTTAATGGCGTGAGAAGGAAAAACGTTAAAGCCCATCCGCACTTTAGCAGCATTGCTAAAATCAGTCATTAAAACTGCTTATTATTGACCAGGAATTCATGTGTGAGAATTTCGAACATTTCAAAATTAATCTTATTTTCTGTTTCGATCTTTAGATGTAGTCGTATATTTTTTGGCGTTTTGGCTCATATCCAAGGTTCATACATGACAGAAGTAACGCAACGGGAAAGAGAGAAAACTCTTTTTTTTTGAGAATTAGATAGCTTTTTACCGACAAAATATCGCAGCCAATCGAAGCCGCATAATATAATGGAATGTATGATACAACGATGCACAAACAAGTACAACACATATCCATCCTTAATAAATTTAGGTAAGCTGAAGTGTTGATTTTGAAAAAAAAAAGTTATTTAGCACATTGCATAACAGTGACTCGTCACCGAATTTTGCAATTCATTCAGTAGAATACGCTGTACTTAGGCATTTAACGAATAATTTAGAACAAATAAATTCAAAAAGCTGTCTGTAACGGCTAAAAATGGCCACGTGCTATTTTTTAGTAGGGATTACCGGAGCTGAAATTAGAACCTGTAAAGTGCTACACCATCATTCCGCATTCACCATTTCCCTAATTAACTTGGAATTGTAAAATAAAGAAGTGAGGTGACGAAATTATTTAGAAAATCGGTCAAGCCTTGCCTAAGTTATTGGAGTTGGCGCGGGCACAGACGGACGGATAGATAGTAGGGCATGACTGAAAATCCTTGTACCGGAATAAGTTTGTGCGCAAAGTAACAAATAGACAGAGACATGTTCATTCAAGCTAATAATTTTAACACTTGGTAAATCAATTTTACTATTTCCCTTTTACTAATTTTTTTTCAGGGAAGAAAATGGATCAAGTGTGGAGACTGCGTCTTTCTCTTCAAAAGCTAATTCCAATGAACAGAGACAGAACTCATGATGACGATAAAAACTTCACCAAAAGATGAAGATGAGCGCGACCAAGATGCTTCATCTATTTTTATACCTTTCATTCCTCTCTACTTTTGATTCATGCCAAAAATAATGTCCTACTCATAGACAAAATATTTTATAAGACGAGCAGAAAAAGTGAACTCTCAACTATGCCAACTTAAAATAATGCGAACAAAGTCGGCGTTCTGCTAATTATACGCGTCTGCGAGGTAATTACGAAAAGAAATAATCTTACTTACTTGTTTAGCTGGAAATTATTTTAATTTTGACAACAAAAGCAGTCCACCTTCGGAATAATTAGGGCTAAGTTATCGCTTGTTGTCTCACACCACTTCTTCCAACGATAACTCACTACAGTTAACTTTTTAACTCACTTCACATGTGCAGATAGCAATTTCATTCCTAATTAATTTCACTTCTGCTGTCATTCCACCTCAGTCAATAATTTATTATTTGCAAATTACACACTATTATTACATGCGACATCTAAATGTTTAGCGAATCCAAAGAATCCTACACAATAAGCGGTGCGGTGGCTGTATGGCTGTGTTGTGTGGAAAAAATCGTGCACCCTTTTTAA
>JAHZND010002840.1:0-15396 GCA_027744115.1 Acrocyrtus sp. NNG-2020
AAAGCTGGTAGCCTCATAAACACGTAATACGCTGAAAAATCCATGAAGGTGATATCGCATGTTCCATCAAATGCAAGCTTCTTAAGTTCTGGCAGAAATAAAAAAAACAAATTATTTCATCTGCCTATTATCATGAAAATTATTTTTGCGAAAATATTTTATAGGTTATACAATAGGTATAAACAGCTTACTTTTCAAGTTGTGAATTGACGGCTTTGTCTGATGGTCTGCAAGATTAATAGTTTCCGGAGCCTGATCCATGTCGAGAAAAACTCTTCTAAATTCATGTTTGGGAACGCCACTAAGCAATGAGCCGCCCAGGAGCTGTCCTTCTTCAGTGAAAATTCGTAATTCTTCAATTTCCGGAAAGTGTATGAATACCTGTTGCAGTGCTTCAGCGGTATCTGATGATACCGTTATAGAGACCTTCTTTGTATTGGGAAAGCAACGAGACGCCAATTTTTCCAAGCCTGCCCGAGGAAACTTATCCGTCAAAACTAATTCTTGAACGGATAGGGTTACTTGCTCTTTCGGTGCCAACAGAATTTTGAAGCCGACCTCGGATCTGATACCTTCCAGGTTTAGGACTTCAAGCTGGGGGAATTTTTTCCGGAAGGTAATTGGCGCAATGCTAACTCCCATCAATTGCAGTTCCAGATATCGCAGCTTATTAAGCTGTGGAAATTCTTTGGAGATTATTGGGGAATGACCACCGCCGCCACCACTTAATACCAAGTGCGTCAATGTTTGACTCTGACTCTCCAGCAGATGTGGAAATTCTTTGGAGATTATTGGGGAATGACCACCGCCGCCACCACTTAATACCAAGTGCGTCAATGTTTGACTCTGACTCTCTAGAAGATTCCTGACATCCTCAC
This sequence comes from Acrocyrtus sp. NNG-2020, assembly GCA_027744115.1. NCBI lineage: Eukaryota > Metazoa > Arthropoda > Collembola > Entomobryomorpha > Entomobryidae > Acrocyrtus > Acrocyrtus sp. NNG-2020. The sequence continues at coordinate 879 of JAHZND010002840.1, forward strand.
AGCCAACGCTGCTGTCACAGCGGATATCGCATTGGTCCAAGTTCATTCCTTTCTCGGCAAGAATGCCAAAATGCTGATTGGAAAGGGGAAATACATTCAGTCTAATGGATTTGACGGGTTTCGGGATTTGCTTGCAAAGTTCCCTCATTATAGGTCTCCCTACGTCAACATGACAGTCGGAAAGAGCGAACTCAAATTCCTGTAAATTTGGAGCAGCCGCCAACATTACCTCCAGTAGGTAGGTGATTGCCGTCGTACTCATGCTTGCAGTCACTGTTTTTTAGTGACTTTGGCAAAAGCAGTCTATTAAACTGCAAGCATCTAATTTCCAGTGTTTTTAACCTGGGGAGATTCCACTTGACTTTCGAAATTTGCTGCTGGGTAGAATACAGGTAGCTGAAGTCGCGGAGGATTAGTGTAAGTTCCACTGCTTCCGGCCCGCAGATGTTCATAAATTCCTTGAACAAGGGGCGGTTCTCCTCGTCCAAAATGCTTCCCATCATTGAGTAGCGCTCAGTAGGAATTATTGGGCTCTTTTTTACCGTTTCCAAGAAACTTTTGAATCTGAAGTCCGGAGATCTTGTAGGACTAAAGTCATAACTTCCAAATCGGATTGGCGACCTTTCAGCGCGGAATACTCGGGTAGCCCTCTCATTCCATATTTTGCAGACCAGACGCGCGTTCCGAATATCTCTGCCAATCGTAAATGAAGTTCGCCTTCGAACATCGTCTCTGAAACCAGAAGGGTTGCTTGCAATCATGTACTGGAACACGCTGTCCAAAACCTGCAAAAAAATTCAAAATATCTCTAATTACAATTCACATCGTTAATTCTTTTCATTCAAAGCATTTTGAAACAACAAAGCATACATGATCCACGAGTAGTGCGTGCACTGCTGGGGCTTCTTCGTCCTCAGGGACCTCTGGGACTTCTGGTGGAGGAGGGGGATCAACTTCCTGAGGAGGATCTTGAGGAGGATTTTGAGGAGGAGCTTTCTTCCTTCGTTTTCCTTTTGATAAACAACCAGAACCTTAAATTAGTTCAAATTTTTCGAAGGAATATGACATTTATTATCCTAATTTTTTAATTTTTTTGTATACCCCCACGATATCCTCTAGCTTTGCGTTTGCCCATAGTAAATAAATTCCCAGTTCAAATATTCAACGTCAAAATCCTTAAATCGTCATCTTATCTTTTCTATTAACTCTCTTTAGCGACTTAGCGTTACAAATAACTCGAAAATTTTTCGGTGAAACTCAAACTCTTTAATTTTAATTATTTTTTGACAAACTGTCACCATTAAAATTCCGGAATTTTGCCTGCCTCCCAGTGGCAATGCACTGCATATATATCATAAAATATCACTTTTTTATTCAGCTGTTCCATATCCGCAATACTTGCCAGTTCTATTGCGTAATATATTGCCAATGCTACAATTTGTTGCACAAAAGTCTTGCGCACATTGTCAGTCCAATCCCAATGCCAACACATTGAGCAAGAAGATAATATGTCTTCTTCACTCCTTTCCCATTCATTTCATTTCACTTTCAACTTACATACAGCCAAGCTCCCCAAAGAAGAACAAAGTCGGGATGTTTTGGAGAAGAGGACGCTTGGGCGTATCACGCACCCGTATGCATTGTGATGTGATCCAGAATTTTTTTTAAAAAATATGTGCCTACANAGATTTTTTGTAGTTGATGCACAATATTCTCATGTAAACTGTATTAATAAGGTTTATTAGACAAAATAAATCTGTACTAAAATATGCTTAATTTTAAATTTACAGACTTTTTAAAACATCAAACTCGTCGCGAATGAGTCTTGTTAATTTTCGCGTTTCGCTTCCGCTAAGCATGGAATTTCGGAAGGTCGCCGTTACCTCCATAGTGTCCTTGTAGCTGAAGAGGCAGATAATTGAGCCTGTGGAGTACATAATTAAAAATTGTATTTTTAGGTTATTAACTTAATTTTAAAGATTTTTTATAGTTAAAATAGTAGGTAATTAAAATTAGGTTTTAAAAAGTAGCAACTTACGTCCAGCGCCAGAGCTCATTGTAAATTCAGAGCATGGAATGGATCCAACGCTGAATCCTTCTCCGTCACTGGCAATATTGGTAACCATGAGGGGGTAATACGCTGGAATGGAGAGTTTAAAACGTAGACTACGGAACCAAGTTCCATCCTGGAATATGAGTGTTTCTCTGTATCGGTGGATCGTTGTTGTCTTTTGTTGTAGGACGACTTCATTGCACTTCAAAAGTCTGCCGCGAGCTGAGTCAACATCCGTCGGAAGGTCAGCTATACCTAAGTAGCTATAATGGAAGAATTATTTGTGAAACTTTAGGACTACAAGTATTAAATTTTATAATATGATTCCATTTTTAAATGCTGGCTTACAAATGATTTGTCAATATCTCAGGATGCCCCACTTTCGGAAGTATCCACTGCATAGGCATAGCATCTTTCGTGTGTCGCTTATCACTCTTTGCAATTCCGCCCGCAACTGCCGCCATAACCACAGCGGAAGTGGTTACACCATTTCGCTTTGCAATTTGCTTGATTTCGCTCAAAGAAATTTTCTCTGAAATTGCCGTATTGAGGGGAGACCCTTTGTCCTCCTTCCAAGTAGGTATCCAGTGGCACTCCAAACTTCGCAGGGCCACTTTCTTAATGAAAACTTGTACGTGGATGAAGTTAAATGGCATCAATGCATAGTATTTAATCTTATCGAGTAGTGAAATGTTATGAAATTGGACGGTCGGTTCCTTTACATATTTTTGGCCGAGACACTCCACAATAAATTTAATGCATGCTTTGGTGTCGGCCAACCCATGATGAACGCGGATGACTAAAAGCGTCTTGTTAGGATTATTTAAGTAGTTTTCCACAAGGACAATATCCCAGGGACTCCTCTTCCTATCGTACTTCCGGTTATTCATGTCTTGGTGCACCCTTTCCGGTGAGTTATAGTACTCCGTGTATGGCTCCTCTGTTATGTGATCGGAAATCTCAAAAGGTTCTTCATTTCTCCAAAATAGATAGCCCATAAAGTCAGACTGATATTGCTGGAACTCTGGATATCGCAGTTTGTCTTCACCTTTCTTGGAAGTGATTTTTGCTTTAAGAACGTTCTCAGTGAAAAGCTTTTGAAGTTGCGGAAGCTGGAGAGATCCTTCCAGGATCAATGTGTAAACGAGGGTATTGCTTGGTATGCACTCACTGTAATTTTCTACCATAATTGTGTCCAGATTTCCCAGAATTTTTCCGTAGGAGGGCTTCCACATTTTCACGTACTGAATCACTGCGCATCGAAACAGAAACGCGGGGATCCACAGTAATGTGACAACTGCAGTCGTGAGGGCGACCCTCAAGTAGAGTAAAATTTGGGTTGCCATTGTGACTTTGGCAGTTTCCATAGTTTACTTTTAATTTTGAAAAAACGTGTCTTGGAGTGGACCAGTACCAGAAACAACGAACCTCTCTCATCAGCCTTTACTTCCAGACTGTGGAATGAAGTGTCTTTGATATCTGGTTTTATCAAAGTTATTTTAAAACAGATAAGCTACCAACTGAATGAGTTTGGCAAAGCTGGAAAAATTTCCTTGCTTAAGATGATGCAATGTCTTCGAATTATGACTTTAAAAGATCTTCGCGTACTTTCTTCATTTTCTAATTTTAGCTTAAAATGTACAAATTGCGAAAAATCGTACCTGGAACAGGTTCACCACTGCGTAACGTAGCTACTTCTGCTATGCGTAACAAACTTGCTTTTTCAAGGTTTAAACTGCGAAAATCATTTCATTCCACTTCTGGAGACACACAAACAAGTTGTTCACTTTGGGCCGTGGCTTACCGCCTGTCAAGTGTCATTGATGTGATAAGTAAAACCCGTTTTGTGTATCAAATGGGCAGATACACTATAAAAAGTGACGTTTCCAATTGCAGGAATTTCCATAGAGCGAATTGCAGGAATTTCCATGATGGTTCCTGTACACCTTCAAACATTAAAAATCTGTTGCCAATCAAGTCAGCTACCTAATTTCAGTTCATTATTCGCACTTGTAAATTTGACGTATTCATTATGCTATCAACATACACTCTTAAAAACCCTTACAAAGTTACAAAGTGCATAATAAATTAGACACTTGTCATATCATAACTAACTAACTAGTAAGATAAATTTGATGCAACTTGCAGACAGTGTGGTTCTGGTTCCTGTATTTACACATTTGCCGTAATTTCCGACAATCATCATCAAACAACCTCCTGAATACTTTACTTACTATGCGCTGTACAACTTCAAATATGATTATTAATTACAATAACTATACTCGCTTCTTATACTGGCATCTGCATCTATCCCTTTATTAAATTTTTATAAAAATACACGTCTAAGCAATTGTAGGCATTAAATTTGCATTCATTTTCTTGGTCCTTAGTCTAGTCATAGTCCTGTCCGGGACTTTTACTTCGAAAGCTTTCGACGTGGTTACAAAGTTTCAAACGAAACCGGTTTCCCGTTTTCATGATTTTAGAATGAGCAGAGTTTCTTAGTTTTCTTCTGCATCTTCTTTGCCAGCTTTTCACTTTTAGGCAAGCACGTTGAAATGAAACGTTTTCCCAGTCTTTGTTCGTCTTCGTAAAAATTGAAAATCCTTAGCAAAAATGATGTGGGTACAGTACATAGGTACGTATGTACCTATACGTAAATGTACTGTACTCACTTCGTGCAGGCAGAATAGTCGAAGTCGAGGAGATCGAGACAAGCAAACAAACCAAGCAAGGAACTAATTGTACGTGTGTGTACCTGTGCCCTGTGTACCACCCCCCGCAAAGCAGTAAGCAAAAAAACGACAAGACGCATTCAGCGCATGCAAAAAACACATGGCTAGGCGCTAGGCTCGGTTGAATGAATTTTGACTCGAGTCGAGAGGAAAATGAAAAGTGCGAGTGAGGCTGTGTGGGTGTGAGAAGCGAGCAGGGACAAGGGAAGAGCCTCAAGAAAGAACTCGAGTTGAATGTTGGTGGTTGGTTGAGAGGAGAAGAAAACCGAGCTGTAAAAGTGGAAAAGCTGCTGCTGAGCGTTGTAGAAGTTCCATGCACTCGAGTATTTGGTAGCCAAAGAAGCATTTTGGAAAGGTGTTGTCGTGTTTTCTCAGTACTGCAGTTGAGTCGAGAGACAACTTTGACGACTGACCAAAATAGAAAGTTATTAGTGCCCTCTGTCTAATGAACCATTTAAATTAAAACAGAAAAGAAATGGTTCTAACGTTTGAGTAGTGGCACTACCGTTTAAAGTCTTTCAGTCTTACCCGAGCTTCAGTTGTGAAGACAAAGATTTTGCGGAGGTCGTCAAGTTGCAAGTGAATAGTTGTGACTTTGACATTTGGGTAAAATTTCAATTGTTATCAATCCTGGGAACTTTTTGAGGCTGACAAGGATTCTGCTATATTTCATTGGTAAGTTCCGTTTATTATTGAACATTGAATGAATCGTAATTAAATTAGTCATTAGAAAGATTTATATCGATTTGATTTAATGTTTAACGTATCTATCGGAAACTCTGTGAGTTTTTGACATGTGTGTTGTTAGTGAGGGTGTTTTATAAAAATTATCCGGTTTTGCATGGTGCACTATGTTATTGTGATGAATTTCTATAAATTAGTATTTTATAATTTTATAGCGTTAAATTGTTTTTTATATCCATAGCAATCAACTATCAACTTTGAAATTAACTAGTGACCCAGGAGAAAAAAGGTCCCACTAGGGGTGGGGTGGGTCAGTAGTAGTAAAAGACAATGAGTGCAAATACAGTTGGTGGTCGTACAAAAAGACCACGGGATCATGGCGATGATGATTCCGATGAGGAAGGAGATCGCTCCCGGGTGCGGACGCGACCTAGGACTGAAACGGAAATTGGAGAAGGAGAAAGCAATTTTGATAATTGTGATGACTTTGACCCGCCAACCCCTCCGATTCCGCGACCACTACTGGTAATCAAAACGGAAGTGAGCAGTCCTAGTCCATCATATGAAGATGAAGATTTTCAAGCAGTTTCACCTTCAGGAAGTTCAGGTAGTCATCAGGGAGAGTGTGGAAGCGAAGAAGAAGAAGTCATAGTTAAATCCGAGCCAACCGATACAGAGTCAGAGCCGTTAGAGTCTGAGTTATTAAACGAGGAGAATTCAGCAGACATAAACGAAGACGATGATAGTGATGGTTGCTCTTCACCTTCAAGTGGCTTTGCTTCTATTTCTGCCGAAGTGATGGAGTCCAGTGCGTCAGCAAACACAAACGGGACAGAGGCAGGAAGTGACGATGACGAAGCACCAGAGTCGGAGGCAAATGATGCAGAGGCAGGAAGTGACGAAGTACCAGAGTCGGAGCCAAATAATACTGAAACAGTGACAAGCTCAGACCAAAATGGCTCAGAGGCAAGAAGTGACGAAGTACCAGAGTCGGAGCCAAATAATTCTGAAACAGTGACAAGCACAAGCCAAGAGAAAGTAACTGAAAAAGGTCGCCCTTCAACTAGTAGTTTCTTCGAATTCACTACAGCCGAAGTAGTGCATTCCCGACAACCAAATGTGATGACGACTGAGATTGAAGTAGTACCGATGGAGTATCCTGAGCGTACCCACTATAACGCGCATCCATCTGAGGAAGAGCTTGCCTATAACAATGATACTTCCGAGGACCGCATCCCTATATTTAGCAAAGATAAGGTATTTAAGAGAATTACTGAATTTTGTCAATCAATTAAATCGAAACGAGAAGATTACTTCGCATCCAAAATCCTTGAATTATGAATCGTAGCAAAGCAACAATCAATGCAATGTGCCATTTTCATTTTTTCTGACCGAGTCTAAAATTATGCCGCGACATATTACAGTATTAAAGGATATTTCCATATTAATTAATAATATATTATACTGGTATTTAGAGGAGAAAACGCAATGCGGATTGCAATAATTCAGAAGAAGAAGAAGGAGGAGAAGGCGATGTCATAACACATCATGGAGAAAAACTAACCAGATATTTTCAACGAAACGTCGTTTACGAGAAGTATGATTTTGACAATAGGAAAGTGGACACTACAAAGCTTGCAGTGTATGAAAAACGAGCCCACGTACGTTTTTGCCATTTTCAGCCGAATTATAATTATACTAGGATGTTCAAAATATTATCATTTTGTATTTTACTGCTATAGTAACCACATGAGTTTGCTTATTTCTGTAGATACTAAATATACTTGGAAATAACCGCGTTTTAATAGTTGAAGGGTTTACAGGTAAAGTGTTTGTTGCGTGCGTACTTGCTGCTAAAATTTTCCATTTATTTAGAGTTTTTTTACGCTTTTCCCATTCACAGTTGTAGCTTATTCAGTTCAAAAAACGAATTGGCAAATTATTACTAAAAAAAATTATTAACTAGACTGCTTCGTTTTAATTTCGAAATTGGCAGCTGGGAAGCGTTGTTGGATACCAAGTTGGAATGGAAGCCAAGAAGGATAAAAATGATACTTTGCTAACGTTTATGACAACAGGTGTCCTACTGCAGAAGTTGATTTCTGAAAAATCCTTGAAAGAGTTTACGCACATTATAATCGACGAAGTCCACGAACGGGACTTGGAATCTGACTTTTTACTGCTGGTCATTAAGAAACTCATGAAAGCTGATGTTAATGGAAACGAGAGCCATGTGAAATTGATTTTGATGAGTGCAACAATTGATACAAACAAATTTGAAAATTATTTTAAGTTTGAAACGGAAAATGGAGATGTACTGACTCCTCCAGTAGTAAAGATTCCGTTTGTGCCGCTTTATCGGGTGGAAGAGTTTTATTTGAACGATTTGCTAGTGGATAACGTAAGGGCGATTAAAGTTTCATATTAGATGTTACTCTATTCTCTAAATACTTAACTAACCCTATTTTAAAAAATAAATTGAATGAATTGTACCCATGCTAATTAATTATTTCTGGTGTAGGAGGAAATTTTAAATACAATTCAGAGCAACCTTCAACAGGAGAAAGCCATGATATCAGAAGACGTTTACGATATTGCTGTGAATTGCATAAAATCGCTGGATGATAAAGAAACGGAAGCTAATCCCGATCCGCGATTACGGGGAAGGGGAGAATTGGTAAGAAAAGAGTTACGTAGTTGTAATGTACATAGCTACATATTAATGTTGGCTTTTCTTTGATGATATGAGATTGACAATTTATTTACTTTACTGAGAATAATTGTTGTTTGCCTTCAGCCAAATTCACGTGGAGCAGTGCTTGTCTTTTTACCTGGAATGGAGGAAATTAAAACCCTTGAACGAGCTCTTGAGAAGAATAAAAGTACAAAACCTGTTACAATTACTACACCTGAGTAAGTAGGCAAACTGAAAATAAGGATTCGAGATGTGTTAGTTCTGTTGAGTTAGTGATGCTGAATACTGCTTCATTTAATAAATTAATATTTTTCAGAAATAGGCGCGAAGTTAGAATGAAGGACTATAAGTGGGTTGTGTACCCTCTTCATTCTTCGGTGACTGCAGAAGATCAAGCCAGGGTATTTGAAAGTCCGGGTGACAAATTTCGTAAGATCATTCTATCAACGAACATAGCTGAAAGCTCAGTCACGGTGCCAGACATTGCTTATGGTATTACTAGCTAATCTGGAAAAAATGTTTTTTTAAAATCTTATATTGCTTTATTTTTTGCATTTAGTGATTTTTGCTCATTATGCAATTGTTTACCAAATGCTTTGACTCTTATATTTTTATTTCAGTAATCGATTTCTGTCTAACAAAGTCTCTTTGTGTTGACGAAACTACTAATTTTACCACCCTAAAAATGGTTTGGGCATCAAAAAGCCAATGCATCCAACGGAAAGGTAGAGCGGGGCGTGTGTCACATGGAAAGGTCTATCGACTTTTACCAAGGAATTTTTATACTGTAAGTTATTACCAATAAGAAATTGGTCAGTGATCTTGAATTGACATCACCAGCATTCACCTTAGTTTACTAATAAAATGTTCGTTTTTATCGGCTTAATTGAAATTTTTATAGGATTATCTAGGCCAAAATATAATCCCGGAAATGAAAAGGTCTAATTTGGACCTTGTTATTTTAATGTGCAAAAAATTTGACTTTGGTGCTCCTATTGAGCTACTGCGGGATGCACTTGATCGTCCAGCACTTAATGGAATTGAGAGAGCTGTCGCAACATTGAAGGAGGTATGCTAAGTCGTAACATGGAACGTTTCTATTTGTAACGAGTAACGATTAAAATTGAGGACAGTTATGTTAATTATAACGCAGTTTGGAGCCTTGACAATTACCAAGAAAAACATTTATGGGGATGGCTGTGTATACGAAACTTGTGATGGGGATCTGACATTTATTGGTAAAGTAATGTCAGCGCTCCCAATTCCATTGCAATGTACCAGATTGATCCTCTTTGGTCACTGTTTTGGTGTTATGAGGGAAGCTGTTATAATCGGTAAGGATAGGTATATCAAATTGATGAACTTTTAAATTTTATGTTTCTCTAATCGGAGACGACCGGTCTTCTGTACTTATTTTTTCAGCGGCGGGGCTTAGTGTGAAGAGTCCATTTCAAACGGGGTTCCGGAAACAACTTAACACTTATCTAGAGAAAATGAAACATGCGAAGCGATCTTTTTCAGATCTTTTTGCTCTGCACCATGTTTATAAGGTATTTGCGGTTTGCTGTACACTTTTTCTTTTGACTAAATATTACAGTAGGAATAATCTGCGTTACATTATTGCATTGCTTTAAAAATTAAATAATTTAAAATTATTCATGTTTTTGTTTTGGGGTTTGTAGTTTTGGATTAATACCTATTGCGAAAATGCTGCAGGGGATGTTACACGGAACAATGAATATAACTGGGCCAAAGGAGCAATGGTTCATCTTTCTGTACTAAGGTGCAATGCGATTGCTTTCAGATATGATTATGTATTTCGTCTTTTTTGCCGTATGGCTTATACTCTAATGCAAAAGGGCGAAGTGTTGACACGATTTTATGTTATTGTTATTTATAGAGAGATCAAAGCTACAGTGGAACTTTTAGAGGAGAGATTAAAAAGACTTGGAATTGAAGACAGTTACGTATTACAACCAGATCAGAACCATGTCAACAGTTGGGAACTTTCATCGGAGCAGGGAATGTTTCTAAAGGTCATTAAACTTAACTTATATTTATATATGAATATTAACGGTATTCGAAAAATTGTTTTTCCGTACGTACAAATTGTTATGTTGTATTTACATCCTTAATATAGCTTGCAATAGCGGGTGCTTTCTATCCTAACTATTTTCTAAGACGAAGGCCGGATGCGAGGCAGTTTGAGAGGGACGTGAACAGAGAAGCAAATGGAAATGACGTGTTTCGAACCGTTTATTTTAAGGGATTTCCTAAAGGACACGAAGGAAAGCTGTAAGGCTTGTAATTGTTAACTGTGTGTATTGTTTTACGTTTATTATTGATTGCTTTTTTGAGGGTCGCTTTACATTTATAATTGTAGATACGCAAAACACGTAGCTGACTATTTGGGGTGTGGATCTAATATTCCAACGATTAATTTTGATGGGCAGAAAGTTTTTGCCGTTTTCGATAACTCCATTGGGGACACAATTGGGCCATTTAGTACGGGCATTTTTAGAGCGGTAAAACTACGCCAACTCCGCATGGAGTCTTTGGAATTTCGAACTTTATGGTTAGTTGGTCCCGTCTTTAGATAAGATGTATTTTATTCATTCAAGGCAGAAAATGTACGATTATCCCTGTTAGTAAACATGTTTCATTTATTTTAATTTTTAACAGGAAGGAGCATGAACGACGAGCAGTAAACCAATGGGAAAACCATGTTAGGCAGCGCAGATGCACTCCTTGTCCAACATTACGTCCATTACCACCAATTGAAGTGAACAGTGTCCAAGTTAAAGTGCAGCACGTACGTATAAATATGATATGATATGGGAAATTAGAGCAAATTTTTATCAATGGGCATATAAACAATTAAAGTTGTCACTACTCAATAAACAGTTAGATCTATTTTTAACTTGACTTTAGATTCTGTCACCAACGCGATTTTGGGTAGTACTCAGCCGTGATTTTCTACAACAGGAAACGATATATGACACAATTCAAAAGAATTTCATCCACATACCGATGTCGGAATCCAAGCTATGTCCAAATTGTCTGTGTTTGGCTCCTTTTGAGAACATCTACTGTCGAGTCAAAGTTCTGCGGACGAAGTTTCCAGATCAAAGCCTGGTTCGTATAACTTTCTATAAATAAAAATTGGCTATTGATTTCATAATTTGGTGAATACCGCCATTATATAGGTTTAGGAATATAATAAATAATTAATTACATTTTAGGTGTATTTCATTGATTATGGAAATTGTGAATGGGTGCCCAATGCCGATCTGAGTGACTTTTCACCTTATATGGTCGAACAGGGTATAACTAAAGTGAAAAGCTTGGTATGTAATATCATTAATTTCAAGTGGCATTTTGTTTGTAAATTAAATTAATTTTTTTATGATTAATGACAATGATTACCCTCATAGGCCATAGAGTGCCGCCTGCAAGGAGTGAAGCCTAATATAGTTCATGGACTACATTGGAGTGAAGAGTCAGTTTGCGTTATGAAAAATTTTTGTTACAAGGCCCCATTTTTAGAGCTAAAGGTGCCAATTTTATTTTGTTTTTCTACTTTCATGTCTTATATTAGATTTATATGTGTATTCCTTTTTTAATATGCAAAAAATTGACGTAAATTCCAGATATTTTCAATATATCAAAACATTATGGTTGGAGAATTGATTGGTTATATGGACGCAATCGCAAAAACTCAAGAATGCTCTTTGAAGGAAATGCTGATCACTCCAAATGAGATTGGAAAGTTGTACGGAGAGTACGCTCCGGAACCCTATATGTCTATTGTAAGTAAACTTAACAATATTACATGCATCTTTGGTGAAGCACCAAGCTCTAGCCAAGCATGTAGTGACAACGACAACAATTTAATTTTATATGCAAGTTAAAACTAAATATTTATCCAATTCTAGGAGAATAATCGAAAGCGAGAACGGGCTCGGTTCATGGAGGATCAAGAGAGAAAGGCAGCTAGTGAGGAACAACGGGGGGACATTTTGAACTTGGATTTTATTGAGCCTCCTGCACTAAGACACAATCAAGGGGTAAAGTAGTCCATTTTAGCTGATTTAGTTTGATTAATTACATAAATACAAGTTCATGAACTCAATGAACCTTTTTAAAATTCAGTCTCCAGTTACCCTGAAAGGGCCGTGGAGTCCGTTAGAGATGCGGTTTCAAGCACTGGTGCAGTGCAGTGTGACGAAGGAAGTTAGGATTGATAATAGTAGTGTAAATTCAGTTCTACTTGACCACGAGCCAACTGCTCCAAATTCAAGAATGCTAGTAGCATCGCATTGCGGAGTAGCCGACAAAAGTCAGGCGGTTATGATCCGGTAATATTAAATTTACAATATCAAATATAAAATATCCAGGTATATATATTCACTAAACTAAGGAAAGAAATGAAACGATTGTGCTTGCTTTGGTTTCTCATTTTTTTAGTGACAGCACGGTGATGTCTGCCATTCCAGGAATATTGCAACTTGTTTGTCTAATGTTCGCACCGAAGGTTGAGCTTCGTGTTGATAGAAATGTTTCAAAGTATGCTGGAGTACTTTGTGGCTGCGGAACCGTTTCTGTTGGTGCGAATGGCGGACCAGAAGAATTTAAAACTGTTCACCCTGATGATGACATGGAGATTGTATTTGACACTGAAATTGACGATGATGACATTGAGAAAGTATAATTAACTTATTTGTATTTCCTAAAACATTTCAGATACATAGGATGAGATGGTAGACATATTTCTTGAAATGTAATTATATGCATTCTGTACTTTTTACTTTACAGGTGAATTTTATCCGGTACTATATGAACAATATTTTAAGGCAGGTGCGTGGTACAGTTGCAAAGGCTGAAAGTCATAAGCGTCTTCGAGAACATGTAATTAAGTTGCTTCGTCGTCAGCGAAAGAAAATCGACGAAGAAATTTGGCAGCAAGAAGAATATTTATGGAATCGATTAGATAAAGACATGATTGATGCTGAGGGTCCTGTGGGCTTAGTGTTCCAGCACTACGACATTTTCCAGCCACATTCGAAGGTGAAGCTTAACAGAATGGAAGTTGAAGAAGTGGTGTGGGATGGTGGCTACTAATAAAATCATAAATCGAAAAAACCAATTTCTACTGGATCAAAAATTGGAGTAGAAATAATTATAAGATTGATGAAAATTAAGATTAATAAGATGTTATGTCGATTATAGAGTTAAGTTTTCAAATGAATTGATGATTTACGTGATGACTAAATATTTGTTTTTGGAAGAGTGTTAAAATTGAGTGTAAATGTAACTGTTAACTTTTATGTATGTTTTTAACTCACATAAGTTTATTTTCTATGTGAGGTAGCGGGGCTTGGAAGTTTTCTTGGACTATGAAATATGAATTACATTTTGTATGTACGACGATGTAATATTTATTAAAGGAATGTTAATAAAAATGAAATAATCTTTATAAAAATAAGTTAAGTGTAGCGTAATAAGCTTGCTTACAATACAATTTATAATTGCAAAAAATTACAATACATACTTCGATTTGGGTAGCATTCTGCGAAGAGAAGAGTACACAAAGTGGCATCCGTGTTTTGTTTATATTTACAAATTTACCTATGAGGAGAGTAGGAGAGGACGAGGAATGCGAGTGCATAATACAATGATATACTTTGCAGCTGTTTGGTGCTCACGAGGAGGTGGTGGTCGTACTGGTAGTGTCAGTAAGCAAGGTTGATTGATGGTGAAATTGACGTATAGACTCATTGTTAGGAATGGGGATATAATCACAATATTTGCGAAAATTAATTAAGTCAACTATTACTATGATGTGGTATTTCGTCCCTTTCGCAATTGTATATTCAGTAGCAATTTAATTGCAGTCCCCCCATTCCCACTACAGCGTATCGTTGAGGTGCATTTTGTTGTATAGGTTGTAGGTAGCAGTGCTCGATTGCTAAGTTAATTAGTTGAACCAGGAAGTTATTTTTCTAATTGTAAAGTTTGTTTAGCAAAGTTTACTATCGACAGATTTGCTATACCAAAATCTAAATATATGTGCGGGAAGATTTGTGCTTAAATAAATTAGGTAAAAAGGCGGTTTTTCTTTTAAAATAAAAATTAACTTATACAGTATGGTATATATTACTGGCTGCTGGCGGTTCAGTTTTCAGTTTTACTAGTTTCACTTATTTAATTTAAATATTTTATAGGGCATTATCATGACGGATGCTATTGTTTCCGAGTGGCTGGCCGACTGGAATAATGTTAGTCAGGATGCGCATTCAGAGAAAGTTTCCGATTTTGCAGAGGCAGTTTTAGTCAATGAGGACTTGTTTC
>JAHZND010002841.1:0-39495 GCA_027744115.1 Acrocyrtus sp. NNG-2020
TTTTTTCTCCAATCAACTTTTCTAGTAAAACGTACATTTTTTAACTGCATGGAACCTGAACTGTGAGCCGTCAGCTCAGTTGTTTTCTCATGCAATCGTAAAAACTTCTCTTTCCCTTATCTGCACTCACTTATCATGCAATATCATTTTTTGCTTCCTTACCATTTTCTGTTTGTTCTTGATGGAACAGGACTATAAATCATAGAGAAGGTGTAACAGAAAAAAAATCTCCTAATTGACCAGTATGTTTTTTGTAATCTCAAAAAAAATACTGACTCGCACTATTTTACTTTAGCACTGCGACAACTGAATACGCACTCTGAGAAAAATACTTGCTAAAGTTTAGCATAGACTGTTGCATAACATTTTCACTTCACAAAGGTAATCCCACTTTAGGCACAGTGTTGTCCAAAAGTCGCCAAAAATCCTTTTTCAGTCAAGCACAGACCCACTCACAAAAATAAAAACCGTACATGATCGTTTTCCGTCACAAAAACATCTTTTCTCCTTTCCAATTCACGAAAACACTCTCAAAACTTTATTTTTCGCTGACTATTTCTTCGCAAAAAATATGTATATATTCACATTTCACATCATCCCCCACCAAAACCGTTTTCTGTCAAGTTTTTAACAATCCCTCTCGCCCGAAACACTGCTGCTGACGCTGATTTGACTCTCGTTGCTGGCGTTTCTGCCATCCCCTGCAATCATTTTTTTTCTTTCCCTTTCGCATGCAACAATCATCTCAACATCATTCAGCGGTTCAATCTCTGTATGTGCATCCCGAGCAAAACCTGAATATAAACTGATGGGAAACAGAGCTGACTATCATTGTTGTTACTCTGAAGACCATATCATATTCATGAAAAAGAATGTATTGAGTAGGGAGTGAGTGAGCAGTGAATACAAGTGTGCCTTCCACTTACTCTTTTAGGAACTGGTAACCAGTAACTGGTTACGTACATACAATATAATCCGTATACACGCCACAGCTGAAAGCAGCAGAGCCTTATTCACTCCTACTCCACATGTGTTATTGTTGCTTTTATACCTATTACCCACCATTATTATTTACTGTTGTTGGTTGTTGCATTGCACGCTATTATTGCACTGCACTCACTGCCCCCACCAACACTACTTTGTAGTCATCATAAGAAGGAAGCACACTGCCGAGCTCAGCGATGTTGGACAGAAAATCCAAGTTTATAATGATGAGAGATAATAGCAGCTCGCTAACTATTTTACTGGCTCCTATAGCGAGAGTACTCCTTATACGTTATAAAGCTGAGCAGAGAAAAGCATGGATTTTTGTACATAGTAAAAAAATGCATTTTTCTGCGTAAGTTGTTTGTGTGTAGGGATAAATGTGTAAGTGAACGAACTGAAATTACGAAAAAAAAGTGTGTGAGCGATCACAGCGGATGGCTGCTATATGTGTAGCTCTTCCCTGTCAGACTCTTTTTTAAGTGGAAATTCAGAACTCATCAGAATACACCCTCACACGAAATGAAAATTTTTTGTACTAGTTAGATTCAAGTAATTCTCGCTCGTTCAGTTAACTCTGCTCATTTTATTCCCACATATTGTCTACTATTAGCGCATATCTAGAGAAGAGCATGGAGATACGGATTCCTTCCCATTTATCGTTCATTAAATGGGAATAAATAAACCTTTTCTCTGCTCACACTCAAAGTTGAGGCTGAGGCAAGGAAAGAAGACAAGAAGTTAAGGCAAAATACACTGCATTCCAAATTGCATATGTATTCCATGCTGCTGGTCTTAACTTTGTTTCGCAGACTCGCATCTCGCATGCCTCACACCACACCACATCTCATAGCCAAAAATGTATCTTATTCAGCTGAGAGCAAATCAGTTTAATGAAATCAAATCATAGATGCAAAGGAGTGTGTGCTACACATGGTACGTGTATTGCAACAGTTGTTTCTGGTAGGAGGCTCCTCTCCCAAATGGATGCGCTTTTTAAGAAGAAAGAGAAGGAAAATTCCATTTCCATGCCTTTTGCATTCTTTATGGAGTAACATTACAGAGTGTTTGCGTGCAAGCGAGTTTAGCTTTTTAGCATGAAAAAAAAACTACCACAGAAGTAATTTTTTTGGCTGTGTAGACGCCGCTTGTATTCTGATGGCGTAGTATGTAGAATTTTAGCTAACTTGAAAAAAATAAATCGAAAAGAATAGTCGTAAATGCAATGGGTGAGGTAAACAAGAGAGCGTTTACTTTTTGAAACTAGGTATCATATGTTTTCATCTCTATTTTACTCGTAGAATTTTGCTGTGCAGCTTTAGAAAAAAGTTGCTATTGCGTTGCTCACGCTGTTTTTGCTTCAGATTTCAAGTTGAGTCAAATGAAATGTGTGCGATGATGACGATTGATGATTATGCGAGATGTGAGACTGAGGAATGGAATATGGCTAGAGATACATGCAGGATCTAAGGAGCACACTTTGTGACTAACTTCAAGCATGGTTTTTCTTTGGCTTTGGTGAATTTGTGTGCTATGAGTGTGCTACAATGTCCAAAGTCTGTTTGATAAAGTGAAGCCGTTGACTTTACTGCTGGGGAACGTGTAGGAAGAAAAACCACAAATGAGTGAGTAAGAATTTCGAGAATTCGAGTGCAAGCAAGTAGGGCTTACATAAGCCGTAATGGCACTTTTACCTAGATTTTCTGTGCATCCTAGGATTGAATTTGCTGCTACTCATTCAAACTTTCAGAGACTTTCTCATTCAGCGCTAAAAAAAGATATGAGCAATTATATTTTCATGCTCACCGGCCAGTAGTGGACGGGCAATTTTCGGCCTGAGATTTCCATTCCGCTGCATATTGCATTCCATTACAGTTTACTTGCTGCGCATCTTGCTGAAAGTGGCAGTGTTCTCAATTACCTCAACAACAAAGCAGCTAAAAAATCCCAATTACCTTGCTAAATAATAGTGGGCCACTTCTCCCAAGTTGCAATACCAATTTGTAGAGATGTATATAGCACCTGAAACTGGTGTAGCGGTTTTTATGTAAGCAGCTCTTTGAATATTTACATACATAATAAATGCTTTTTACCTGTGCCATTACTCATCTCTTTGAAGTAATAAGCCTAGCCAAACCCATCCCTTAATGTTCATTCAATTTTTTTTTTGAAAAATCGAACTTGCCTACTGATTGCACCTCTTTATCTGAACACACAACAACAACATGTACGCTAAATCTAATAATTTTGTTGTAAATTCAAAAAAGGAATAAATGAGCAAGTGCATCCTATCGCTTCTTGAGCAGACAAGCTACACACATAAAATGACGTTGCCCACTTAAAAAACCAGAAACGGAACTGCTTTTTAGTGGTAATGAGATTTTTAAGGAAGACAGCTACTACCCATTAAACCACACTGCAGTAATCTGTGCAAAAATACATTTTTCAGACAGCTTACCATCAGCTAAGCAGGAATCACAACAAGTATTGTTATGCAAAAAAAACTCCGTTGTCAGCACAAAAAATATTTACAATATGAAACGGAACATGTACGGGTTTTGTCAGAATAATCAAGCCAAGGCGAGAGGAGCAGAGTGGTTTTGTAAAGGTAAATCTCCTATGAAAAATGGGCTTTTTATCTCAAGCTATTGATACCTAAAGCCCATCCACTCACATCAGCAGTCTATAACAAAGGCCCAATTTTTTATTATTATTTTCCCCACTCTTTTACTCACCAGTAAAAGCGTATTCGTCTAATCGATCTATACTAAGTCCATCATTATCAATTAAAATGTAATCAAACGCGGTATGCATATATATCAAGTTTACTCGAGAGGCCAAATAAAAACTTAAGCTTGGTGTGCTTAACTGTGTGCGATGCTGCTCATAGCTATTAAAAAAGGATATCTTTTGCAGACACAAAAGGGATAAAAATCTATGAATGAATATGTTTATTAGCGCTATAGCTCTGGCGAGACTGCTTGCTTTTTATTATTACGCATAATAACTTTGTCGACATTTTGCACTCCCCTTCTCTGTAAACTTGCTCTGCTCGCAGAAGAGGAGACTTTATGGTAGTGTTTATTATGGAATAACTCAAGCAGTATAACAGAGGCTTGTGGTGCGGCACGGCTGCCGCATTATACTAAAAAAAATAATTTAACCTGTACGCCCCAGCCGACAATTTTTTTTCTTTGAAAACTACGACCAAATTAAACATGCGCTATGACTAATTCTCTCTCTGGAGTGATTAATGTATGGAAAATGGTACTACGAGTGTTTATAATAAGGAGACTGATGTGTATGTGTGTCCCATAATGACTCAGAAAATGGAGCTTTAATGCTTAGGTAGCGTAAATCCACTGTCTCTCATTTCCTACTGCGTGCTAATTCCTTTTTTGATGCTGGAACACAAAGGATAAACATGAAAAGCTGGATCCCAGACATTTCCAGAGAAAGCATAATAAAGCGTATGGATATATTAATGAGACAACTCCTTGCCTTTTCCCCTTTCCATTTCTTCCGCGTAGTCCCAAAAAAGTGTGTCATAAGAATACTAATTTGATACATTTCATCTGACCATTCATTTTCCCCTTCTTCTAGGAAACGGCAAACAGCAAACAGCCTTCCTGAACCATCTTTACAATAGACTAATCTCAAAACAATTTCCACTCCTCTCCTGGCAGAAAATTTATTAGCGGAGATATATGAAACTGTTTATTTTCCATTTTCACTTTCATTCCAGTATACTGCAGGCTGCAGCTCGTGGTGTGCTATATAATACTAATAGAAGCTGGTACTTCCTTTTCTGTAGATATCCAGACTGATTTATTGGAGGTAGAAGATAAACTGTGTTTTCTCCCTTTTTAAGAGTAATACATGCCAGTTATTTCCGCATTTCCATGTAGTAGCAGCGCAGCATTCCTCACCCTCACAAATCATATTTTTTTTCCCTACTTATTGTATTCAAATCAGTGCAATATATAGCTAACTAACAAGAGTCAAAAAGGTTTTTTTAGAGAGATAGATGAAACGGTTATTTCATTTTTTGGCTGTTGGCTTTGAGAGGATGGAACTTAGATGTATTTTCTGCACTGTGCACGGCCGAAAAACTCCATCTGCACGCATATAGGCATGGAATGATGGCTATTTATCTTCTTACCTAAATGTTGTCAAAACACAAGCACACACATTCACTCTTACAGCCAAAGTTATATAATAAACCTGATACATTACATGTTTTTCTGCCTGATTCACCTATACCAGTTTTTTTTATCGTGTTTTCCCTAAACTATCTCTGCAAGAATGTATACGGGGGAGGAGAAGGATAATATACCGAAATGAGTTTGAAACGGTTCCAAAAAAAAATTATCGCAACAACCACCACTTACACAGCTACCACTTCTTCTCTTCCTCCTTCTCAACTCTTCATCATCATTATCATCATCATCATCACTCTCATGCGTATTTATTTCGCTTACTTTTTTTCCACTAAACGAAACTTATATGTCCCGAGTAAACATTGTATCGTTTGCATGAAAGTTTTGGCATCATTTTTTTTTAGCTGAATGGTGAATGGAGGAAAAACTCGTTGACTTCTTTCACAGTGCGACGGTGAGGATGACTACGCTGTCATGTTTTTTAAATATTTTTATGCTCCCTCTTCCTTTTTGCTACTACGCTATAAAGTTAGGAAATCAAACTTTTTTTTGCCTTATTTTCTGCCTCCTTTCCCCCTCCATTTTACTTCATCCTCCCACTACAACGAGCCAGTAAAAGCGGCTATAAACGAGCAATTGCAGAGCCCTCTAAAAAAATGCTACTTTTTAAGTGTGTAAGTGGCAAAATAAATGGTAATGGTATTTTGATAGTCCCGCATTCTTCACTTTTTCTGTGCTGCGCTCTGCTCTTCTGCCTCCACTGCTTCTGTGCTCTGATGCCCTGGCCTGATCTTCTTTTTCCTGCCGTAGAATCGATCATAACTTGGCTGATTCATACTTATTGCGCTTTTTTGTTTATTTACAAAAACTGTTTCAAAACTTCTCCCACAACACCAGAACCAGAACCACCGAAACCTATAAGCACCACGCACAATCTTCTAAATAGCCACACTGCTCCTTATTTCCCGACCATTTCTAATTTTTTGGTATACAGAAGTTGTGTTATTTCGTGCAAAATTCTTACCAGTATGGTTTTTGTGCAAGTGGATAGCAAAAAATCATAAGTAAATAATAATAATAGCTTAACAGTGATAGTAATAATAATCATAACGCAACAGTAATAATTTTTCCTCTCATTTTTCGGTGCTAAGTAGTACTTAGCTAAAATGTGCAAATAGGGCTCTCGAAAAAAATACTTTTTGAAACTATTTTTCAAGCGGGTTTTCCCTAGATAAAAAAATGTGTTGCTCGCTTTTTCCTGTACTCGATAGCCTAAGTGACGATAATGATGTAGTAGCTTTTTTATACCCAGTCAAGTTTGTAAATATGTTGTTGTAGAATAATTTTTTATTTCAAATTTAGTGTCCTGTTTAAGAAAACTCTTTCTCTGGGAGAAATGAGGCTAAAAATGTGAGGAAAAAGTAGAAAAAATACTTAAAAAGGCAGAGCTCGTTGATGTACTTATATGCTTGCGTTCAACATTCAACAAGAACAAACTCAGCTCTTTGTAATGGCACGCTTTCATGCAACTTTGCCTGTTTGCGTTGTGTAAGCTTGTCTCCTTTTTTTCTACACGCTCATTTCCGATACAGTTTTCTCACTGCAGTTGCAATTTCTTACTTGGTTGTGAGTGAGTGTGCACAAAAGCAAACGAATAAGAAATGTCAGCGATCATGTAACCAGTTAAAAAGAATACTAATGAAGCCTACACCCTTTGTTTTTTAAACATTTTATTTAGACAAGAGTTTAAAAATGAGGAATTTCACAGGATTTCCTCATCTTCACCCTCTTCCTGAGCAAATAGGTCAAGTTTCTTGTTTTTGTGGAGATACAAGCGAGCAATGAATTGATAACCCAAATGAGCACTGCGTCTTCTCAAGTTCTCATGCATAAATGTCTTTTTGCGGATGACTGAGGAAAGGAGCAAAGTGGATTGCGGCATTACTGAATATCTGTATAATTGCACAGTATACGGATGAATGCGTCCGATTCCGAGCAGCACGCCGTGGTGGGCCATATATGATGATGATGTTTGCTGAGCAAAGGGAATGTTTTGCATTCTTCATTTTTTAGGTTTTATTTTCTGCATATTATATGCAACATGTATTAGGAGTAAATTACGGTACGTATACGGAGATGTTACATTATCTTACAGCAAATTCAATTAGACGTAGGTATGCTGCCGCAGTTATTAAAAGACAGCAGGAAAAAAGCGGAGCTTAGAGAAGAGAGGAGCTGAGAAAGTACAAGAAAAATATACAAAAGTCATTACATTTCGTGAGTCTTGCAGAGAGATACACCCTCTCATCCTCATCTGCATTAGGTTGGTATGCGGACATGCATGCCGGAGGAATTTCATTCAGCGCGAGCCCTCCTTCTCCTTCTCCTCCTCTTCCTCTCATTCCATATAAAAAATTTCAGGCAAATGAACATGACTAGATAATCGTCATCTCATCATCCCTACTTTTTTCCATCTATGAAAATGACTTTTAAATAGTTTCATTCGGAAGTTAAATGATAATGATGAGGAGCCGGCTGCTGAATTCCACTTGAAATGTTTGGATGGAATGGAGACGTAAATGAAAGTTTCGTTTTTTTGGCTGGTGCTACGGCGCTTGTATTCCTGTTTAAACCGTAAATAATAATGAAGGCTTGCTTTCGTTCACAATACAAACTGCAAAAATATAAGGAAAAGAAAAGGAGTTGTAACTGAGATGGTGTGGCGATGCGATATACTAACAATACCATTGTCATTTGTGATGGAGCGCAGACACTAACAAGTAAAAAAAAGAACTATTTTTAGAGGTGAGAAAATGCACGCACCAATAACGACGTTATCGTGAAGGCGCTAAACTTAATTTTCCTTTTTGTGGATCGGTTTTACATGCCTGAAGCTTCTCTAAAAGTTTGATAGTAGGCAGGCATCCATTTCAAATAGTAATCAAGTCAGGTAATATTTTCTTTGACGTAATTTCTGTTTACTGTTTACACTCTTTGCGAAGCGAAAGGCGCTATTTTTTATTTAATTGCTTTTTATTATGAAAAGGGATGCTTTCTGCTTTCTCATAACAGAGTGTGCTAAATGTAGCGTGAACAAAGTTACGTATGCACAATCTGTTCATCTTCACCCAGGTGAGTGCAAATCGCAGCAGCGCCATGATTGCTCTATATACGTTCAATTGGGTTTTGGAAAATCGAAAAAAAATATTTTTGCTCTCATTGTCCTTAATTCGCCAACTTCAGAACTCAAGTGAAGCATGCATCCTTGAGATATATATTTTGCAGACTGATGAAAAGCAAAAACTACCTATTCACAGCAGTATAGCGGTGCCTTGTTTGGGAAAGCAAATTTCTGTCAGAGCAGGTACTCTCCCGTCGCTCGCCTGCTGCTGCAACTTAGTGATGCATGAGAAGAAAATAAACTATTTTAGAAAAATCTATCACTAAAAGTAGTATAAGGACTAACGATCTGCTACATTTTCCTTTATACGACCTGTCAATCGGCAACAACTCAAAGTTCAGCAGCAAACTTTTTTTCTGAGCTGGTGCCACTTGAGAAAATGATTTTCGCAGTTTGGATACCGTAATTATGATCTTGTCATTCGCTATGACAGTCTACAGCTAATAATTATTCTTGCATCTCGTAAAAAAGTTGCTCTCCAAGGCAAGGATTTAAAAAAGGATAGGTGCCTTGTAAAAATGGCATATTAGTTTTTGCAACAAGGAACTTGGAATGAAAGGAGAGAGGAGAGAAAAGTCTGAAAAGTGACAAGAAATAGCTAAAAAAAAAAGCAAGTGGCTCAAGAAAAATTATTTCCAGGAGACTCATATGATTTTTATACGAGTTCCTTAATTGCAGCATTGAGAGGAGTCAATGAAAGTGTTACGTTTAGGAAGGATTCCATATTCCCCGTATTTTTATTATCCCTAGGGAGTTATCTGAGTTTGCAAAATGAATGAACCAATTTGCTTCAAAGTCATGCTAGAACTTCCTTATGACTAATGGCAGCTCTCTTTTTTAAAAAAAAGTTTTTTTTGGTTTTAGTTGTTTTTGTTCCGTTTTAGGGCTTTAGGATATTGCCTGCTGAATAGGATTCGCTTCGATACATCCAACTGCAGAAATTGCTCATCATAAAAGAGGAAGGAAAGGAAAAAACCACCATGTAACAGCAGTCCCACAGTACTCACTCCCAGTCTTATTTTTTTCCTCCCCGGTATAAGTAGTCCACGCAAACATAAAAGCAAAAGACGACATCGACACTGGCGAATCCCAGTGGAGTGTTTTTATGAGCTTTTTTCAGCGAGAAAAAAAGGAAGGGGAATGACCCAGGACAGCGAAGCACACAAAAAAAGGTTTTAGCAAGGAAAATTCAAGAAAGAGTGATGTAGAACGCCACAACACTCTTAAATGCGCTGTACCATCACCACCACCACCACCATCACCAACCCCCATCACACTTTGCAGTCTACAAAACGCTGGGCATTCCGCTTCTGACGAAGATGATCACTGCAACGCGATGATGATGTGACGACGATGATTGTTGATGGCGATACTGATGATGATAATCCGCATGCTGGTGTTCACTGTGAGAACACGGCCTCACGGACGAAAGTGACGGTGATAATGGTGAAGATGCTCTTCAATTTCAAACCTTGAAGGGAAAAAAGACACAGTTAGGAAATATGCATATATCTCATAATCGCTACTTTTTCATTCAGCTCATCTTCACGATGTCAATTTTAACAATGAAAAAAAATATCACCATTTTACCATTTACCTCCTTCCCATCATCCTCAGGATTCACTCACAATTTCAATTGAAAGTCATCAGAAAGGAAAAAAATAGTGTAATAAAACGCGCACAACCATTCATTGACATGTTTGAAGGAGTTTTTTTTCACAAAGATAAAGAAAATCTGTTCTGCAAGGCAGATCACATAAAAAAATAAAGTTTTCGAGATGAGCCTTTTTACTGATGAAGCGAGAAACTTTCTTCCCACTGTGTGCAAACTGCAAACTTATTTAAAACTTGGAGTTTTGAGCCTGTATAGCAGCTTACCTAACGTCTTCCACTTTGCATGAGTGCAGTCATGCACTACCGGACAAAAGGAAACTAGGAGAGTACAAGAATGAGCACGGGGAAAATAATAATAGTGCAACAATAAAAATGCAGCCGCGTATACACTTCTTTTTCCTTAGCCTAGTAAAGTAACAATGCGCTATTAGCTTTTTTGATAATCACGATACGATTGAAGAGACTGAAATGAATTTGATGATGATACTTGTGATAGTACTTGTGGCAGATAGGATGTCAGGAAAAAATACAGCTTTGCCGTCGTTGGTCGTATCCAAATGGTATCGCATCCTATCACCATCCTATTCTAACGAGCTAAGAAGAAGCTATCAAGAGGATATAATAATAGCTAGACAAAAGACAGAAAGGAGGGAGACGGAGACTGCTCAAGAAAGGAAAAATGAGGATGTGAGGTAATCTTGCGCAAAAACGTGAGTTGTGCACTTATTGCTCACAACAATGAATGATTATTATTATGATTATTAGATGGCTTTGATTATAAGGGAAGCTGTATAGGAAGATGAGCAACTGGTAAAAAAAAGATTGCACGCACATACATCTCCAATAAGAAAATGTTAGGGAGAAAAATGTAATCGAAATTGACTTTTTTTCTGCTCTTGTGAGTTTAGCTAAAAACTTTTCTTGAAAAAATCGATCTCGATCTGAAGCGGTTTCAGAAGCGGTTTTCCACCAGATTCGCTTGTTATCGTTTGAGATGAAACTCGTTCTTCTTTCAAATGCTAATCCAGGAAAAAAAAACTGTGCTTGTGAAAAAAACATAGTGAACCTCAGAAGCTTATTTTGGCAGAAATTACAGCAAAAAGCAAAACTCTCAGGCGGTACTGCTTGCGGCCGCAAATAAACAGGGAGAACTTTCCGGTTAACCACAACATTATCCGAACACTCGCATTTAACAATCCATTATAACTTCTTACGAAGCCGTGAAGGGAAAGGCAGCTTCTTCCAAAAAATAAGTTCGCACCCTTGGTAAAGTCCTGAAATTGATTTTTGTACTGTTCCATAATCATAAATCCCGTTTACAATTTAAAAAACAGGTACGTGGATAATCGTCGCCCACAGTCCACAGCACACCTTTCATTTCAGAGAAATGTCTCAAGTCCATTTTCGTGCGGCGAAATTTTTCGCAGATGCGCTCAAGTCGTTAGAAATTTCGGAGAGCAGGTTCACGCACAGCTGAAGCGTGAGTAGGCTAAAGAAAGGTGTTTCGACTCAAAATTGGATTCTCAGAACTGCATAAATCGCAAATATGGTCCACAGACCTGACGCTACTACGACAAAGCTAACGTTCTAGTAGTTGCTGAATAAACTACGAACAGACGTAATTTTACTCTTCCTACATGGCTCTAGTCAATCTCCAATGGCATATTTTTTCATGGAAAAATGCGAAATAGTATTGAAATAGAGCACAGTTGGCTATGTCGACTCCAAATGTCTGAAATCTGAATATGTATGAGAATTGCAAAAACATATGTCAGAGGCACACAAGTGTGCTAAGAAAGATTTTTTTTCTACAAAAAATGAAAAAAATTCCATTACCCCTAGAATTCCATCATAATCACAGCCGTATTCCCAGTATAGCAAACATTTTTGGCCAGAGTCATAAAAATGCGCATTTGAAAACAGTAAAAGGCATTCCTACTGAAAGGGTAATGCAATATAAAGAATTAAGAAATAGAGGGGGACTGCTTTTGTACTCTTTTGCATAATGAAAGAAATCGTTTCGCACAGCTTTATTATCACTAAAGCCATTTCATATTGGGACTGTACCTGTTGACTAAGATGATAAAGCTCTTTCCTATTGTGTATTGTGTATTTAGCAGTTGAGCTCATAACACCTTTGTCATCACTGCACTGATGATAAAGCTCGCAATAAAGTCTGTGGACTAAACTCTAATCTAATAAAATATTTTCCTTTGAGTTAGTATTTGGCTATTATCTTCATGAAAATCTTTTTAAATAATATTTTTTTGGCTGGACTCATTCCCATTTTAGTTCTGTGAGGGAGGAAACATTTTCTTTTGCAAATTTTTCTGACAAACAGCAACAGACATTTCAGTCAAATCAGGCTGCACCAAAATACATATACCCTAAATCTAAAAAGATATAAAGATATATTTTTCATTCGTTAACAAAATCAAAAAAAATCTACTCTCACTATTTTCCCCCTGTAGATAAAGCCTGTCAACACGTTCGCGTTACATCACATCATCATCTACGTTATCATTTACTTTGAGTTCGTGATTACGTATTAGGTTACCTTTCTCCTCTCTTTTTTCTTAAAAAAAGTGTATGAAGAGGGATATAGTGATGATAAGAGCAATGACTGCGAGGAATGTTGATTTTCTTTAAACAAAAATAGCAAAAAGACCGAATCAGGGTATTTTTTTTAAAAAAAAGAAGATAAATCTTCTTATTACACAGAGCACGGAGTATATACTGCCTCAAGCGTAATCATTCGGATTTCGATTGAGGGGAAAAAAGTGTTGCTTATTGCTGTCACTACTTTCGCAACTGCCACCTACATTGACGAAGCTAACGAAAATTATTTTGCTTTTTTCTCCTGTAGCCCCGAAGTCTTTCAGCACTGTAAATAAAATAATATCAGTTCATCAGTTTTGGATTTCCTATATTAGGCATTGGGTAATCGTCTGCATTAATTCAGATTGTAGTGAAGTGGAGGATAATGAAGGCAGACAGGAACTTCTTCCTGCCAAAGCAGATAGGTACTATGGGTAGATAGGTACAGTTGGCATGTATTTATAGGTATGTTTTTAGTTAGAATTTGTTTTGTTCCGACAAATGCGAAAATTTTAAAAAGTTAAATGTGCGTTTGGCTGTGTGTCCTTAATCATGAAAATTTCCAAGATCCTTTCAGAACTGTGCACTACAATCGCCTTCTTAACATTGCTTTTCTTGGGTTATCAAACCTGTATTTAATACTAGTTAAAAAAGGAAATTTTTAAATGTTTTCGCCGTCGAACTAAGCTAATTCAAATTTTCGTTCTTTTTTAAAAGTTGCAAATAAAATTGCAAGCCGAGCAGTCAATCATCAATGTTATATATTTGAATGTTTCTCTCTGTTTTTGAAACTCTTGCATTTCGCCAGTTCTTAGGTGTGACTCTCCTTAGTCTCCTAGTCAATGCTACTAGTAGTCTTTGGTTTAGTGAGAGAGCGAGTACGCTCGTCCTAACTCGTCAGATTTCTATCATGTCTTTTTGCCATTGAAAGAATGCAGAGATGAAGCTGATATCACACTTCTACCCTTTCAGTTCCCATCTTCCACCTGATACATCCCATGAATCTGACATTATAGCATCTCCTGAGAAGGAAGCAGTGTGGGATTCCAAAAAGGAAGAAAACGTCTTTCGCGAAGACAACTTTTTTTTTACTATTTCTGTTTTACATGGGTTCTTACTTCTAAAAGAGTTTTTTTATTCCTTTGCTTCACTCCCTTCTCCTCTCTCCTCTCCACTGGTTGGTGTGCACATTTCACAGCAGTTATTTTTTTCAAGACTCACTTTATTCGCATAGTGGATAAAAAAGACCCTCTCAAATATTTTTTGTCACATTGAATCGCGTAGTTACTACAATGCTTGAGTCTAATTCTAAATCTTGAAAGTTTACATGCTGAATGCTGCATCATCGCCATTCACACGGATTCATTCATTCGAACCGATCCCTTTTGTAATGCTACGCTGAATGGAATTTATTGGATTCTGGGATGTCTAGTAGAAACTATTCTTGAAAGAAAATGGTGTCTGTTGTGACGAGGCAGCTTCATCTCTGCATTACTGTCCAAGCGCACATGAATGGAATTTATTGGATTCTGGGATGTCTAGTAGAAACTATTCTTGAAAGAAAATGGTGTCTGTTGTGACGAGGCAGCCTCATCTCTGCATTACTGTCCAAGCGCACTTCTAAAAAAAGTTGGTACCTGATCAGCACCAGCACTATGTGTCGTGTCGTGATGCAGTTATTAACCCTTTGCCAGTGATTGCTAGATCAGTGATTTGCTCCTACTTTATTACCTTATCTGTAGTCCGTTCAAATACGAATCCACAATAAAAACTATTTTATGCGATTTTTTACACAAAAAATTAAAGTAAAAACCTGCTTTTATTAGAAAGGCCTGGCTGAGCGAATGCGGATTTTACACGAACAAAAATTAATTGGAAGACAGTATCACCTCGAAGCATCTTTTTTTTCATTCCTTAGAAGGACGTGAAGTCTAACTTCTGCAATAGAGTCTGAGATGATTGACTAAATTAAGCTTCTTATCTTTATTCTATCCCATATTGAATCCTAATCAATGAAGCATTAAGTACAATGCGAGGATGAGCTATTGTTGAGCTCTACTAGGAAAATTCCTTTCCTATTTTAGGCTCGGGAGAGAGCCAGCATAACGAAAAAAAATTAAAGAAGGAACAAACCCTCTTTAAACCTGCCAAATATGATGTAAGAATGATACATAAAAACGGGTTTCCTTCCAAGGAATTGTGCGTTTCGAAAATAGCTGTTTTTATGTGAAAGAGCGGCTTTCTCCGAGCTCCCCACACTCATTTCATTTGTAAAAAAAGGATTTCGTGACTATTTACGTATTTCTTTTTCGTCCGGCTCTGTGCAAACCGTGTACAAAAAAAATTCATCTCTCGTGCAATGATACAAAGACTCATATATGGAAGTTGCAGGATCCATTATGTCGTCGTATCTCATTCGAGTTTCTTCTCATTGAATGGCAACGACAAGAAAAGAAATGATTAGGGAAGTAGACTTTTTTTCTTTTTTTCTCCATGAATGCAATTTCATTTGATGGAAGAGGACATCCATATAACCTACGTACTTTTTTATGTCGCGCAATAGCAGGTGTATGCAGCGCGTGTGTTGTGAACATGAAAAGATCTTATTTCATGGAAAACGGAAAAGAGAAATGGAATTCAAAAGGAGGTCGAAAGAAAAAAAATCCAAATTGCACATTTTGTCTGGAGAGCATTGAGCATAGTATCTCTATCGCGCAATTGAGTACATGTTGCTGCTACCATTATCCTCCCCCGAAAAGGAGTTCATGAACAGGGAATGTGTGCCATCAAGCCTGGAGCTGGCCTTATTATTGCCGACGACACTTTGACATTCAGCTTTTTTCAGTTGTGTGATTAGGAAATTATATCTGTTGGGTGAGTTAATGCCTTGTCGTAAACACCTAAACGTCTCTCGATGTTCATATAACGGACAGATGCCGTCAGTTACCTTTTGTTTTTTGTAAGTAGGCGCTGTCACGTCAGCAAAACTTTTCATATTCCTATGCAAAAGTTTCAGTGACAACCCTATTATTTGCGTAGATTGGATTCGAAAGACTTTTTTCGAGTCGTTAAGGAATAAAAAAGTTTTGCCCATTTTGAGCGTGCTAGTTAGAGGACGCTTATGCAAGTGAGTTCTCTCATTTATCGTAGAGCACAGACTACCTTGACTGGGAGTGTGAGTGTGGTAGTCGATATCAATGTCACTTAAATCCGCCGGGGATATCAAAGTTGGCAGTGCCCACGTTCACTTCTAGTACATAACGCCGACATCAGTAGTAGCTACCAATAACGCGGAAAGAGTTGGAATATGGGAAAAAATGCTATCTCGCTAATAGACTGATATCTCCGGAACAAGATAAGTAAACAACGCCACTGTAGACAATACCGATATGTATGCCACTGCCACTGCCTTTGTTTGTAAGCACATGACGCACATAAAGTTTGGTCCATCGAGCTTTACATCCCATTCAGAGAAATGTTTTCGTGCTGGATATGTACATCTCAAGCTTGGTAAACATTTTATCGACTTGATGCATTAGTCATGATAAGGCGGGTAGAAAATGCCTGGATGGACAGGATCTTTCCTAAACTTGTTTAGCTGTTACCTCTTGCCTCTCCTTGAAGGTCAGGTGTCAGAATGAACGTCATGTCAGGAATCCCATTTGACATGTATACCGTCTAAATTTCTATTTCCAGAATTTTCTTCCTAGTACCGCTAATAAAAAATTAGCTGGAGAGCCGAACGCACGGGCTGAAGTTTTCCTGTAGAAAAGAAAATTCCGAAAGAAACCACGTAGCCCATCTGTAAAATCAATGCGTGGGGATATTTTATAGCAAAGCCCAGTCCAAATTCACTTCCGTACTACAGCCTAGTAAACTTGGCCAAGTTTAATTAAGCCACACTTAGTAATTGATACAAATGGGAGGGTCAGCACACTCTCTACGAGTAAAAGGCAACGGCATTCATTAGCTGAAATTAAAAACGTCACTCCGTGGCACTATTCCAGGGAGCAACTGCAAGCGATTTTTATTTTCGAGTTTGAAATTTGCAATCCTCTCTACTTCGGCTTAGACACGTACAAAAAATTTTAATTAAAGTTCCCACAACGCAGGGGAAACAAGCCTTCTTTTATTTCCCACTTTTCACCCTAATTGCAACTTTCTGTCACAATATCTTCCAGTAGTCAGGTCAAAACTGCCAAATGAGTATATTTAGTGGAACGCTCTACAACAAAAATGCATTCGTTTTTGGAAGGGAGGAAAAGGGGAGTACAGAGAACTAGAAGAGAAAGATGTGAAAGTTTTTTAATAACGTCGAGGTCTTTGTACCTTCAAACCCTCTTCTTTTCCAGCATTGTATCAGTATCCCTAGACAAAAAACTATTTCGTTCTCTTCCGGTATACTCCCTAACTCATTAATTTTAGCTCGTTTAGCTTCCCTCCCCAGTTAGTACAAATGACATGTTCATAAAAAAATGTATTGTCGCAATCTCCCAAGAATAATTAGAGAAGCTACGAAACTAGTTGGAAAATTTACTTGGAAGATTTCTAAAACTTCCTCTGAGAAATTTGTTCCCATTATTAGAAAACGATGTAAAATTTCAACCGAACCCATGCATGTACGAATAATGGAAACAGCCTTACTGTACTCCCACTTTCCACGTGCCTGTTTTTTTTACTTTACTTATGCCTTACATGAATATTACACGAATGTCAAACCATTTTGCAAAATGAAAGACGCCAAAGATGGCAGAGGGCAAAAAAACGGTCGTGTTTTGAATTCTATTCAACCAAGTTGAAGGTCGATTCAAGCTGACTGCTACTCTCGTACAAAAAAGATGAAAGTGCCACGCTACAAAAAAGAAGCCTTTCTACTTTCTTTTCAAGGGAACTTCTGTTTCTGCATAAATTAATATTTCCTTTCTGTGCTCATGTACTCATCAAATAATTGGAGCGGGATGTGGATGTGGGCCACGTTTTCAAAGGCATTTACTGCATTTTCAATGGAGCTGGGGAGTGGGATCGTATGCATACATAATGGCAGTTTTGCAGCAACAAAATTGCATTTAGTATTAAATGAGGTTGCATAAGGGCGAGTCGTGCGGAGAGATGTACTATGCCAGGAATTCCAAATTTCATCTTACAAGAGATTAAAAAATTCCTAAGGCTTCCCTGGAACCCAATAAAATTCTTTTTGATTTATAAAGAGAAACATAAATCAGCAAAAAAACTATTTTTTTAGAAGGTTACGAATTACGAAAGCCGCATAACGATTACGTAATTTTTGCTTACTTTTCTATTAGCTTTTTATGAAGGACAAAATGTAACTGTTTTTTGCCCATAATAAATGATGAGATCAGTAGCATTAAAAATTCATCATTTAGTGGCTTGGCTAGTGGTAGATATTTCCTTTACAATTTCAGTTTTCCCTTTTTAGTTATGTAAACTAATGAAAAAGTAACAGTGCACTTTTGAAGCTGAATTAGGCTCGTGTTGCTCACACTGACTTATATAAGTTGCTGCGCTGTACAAATTTTTGTTTTGTATTGCACAATTTTCGACTGAGGAATGTTTTTACGTGCTATGCAGTCATTCCAGCAGGTACGCGTACGCGACAAGTCTGTCTCTACAAATGGAAACGTGTCGGTATCCGCCCATGTACGGAACGGTTTGCCAGAAATATTTTTTTGTTATCAAGATCAGCGAAAAAGGAAGAATCAAAATGTTTGCTTGTATACTGCATTTAGTCCAGTTAAAAATAATTGATATGGTACAAATCTGTAAGGGAGTTCTTGATTTGAAAAAAGCTGGTATGGCTCTCCTTTTACGATGTACGAGACAAAAGGTGGACTCGTAGTCCAGTACTCTGGTTCTGCTCTTTTTTTTATTGCTTCAGGCACTATTAATTTTATTAGTGCTTATACAAGCTTGTGTATTATGCAGTTAGAGAGGCTGGCTTTATTTGGGAAATGTAATCTGCTGGACTTTTACTTTTTACTGCATCGTTGCATGTCCCATACGTGCTGACAATGAGCACCAATTTATAGTGGACATGCGCACTCACATTAAAAAAATTATTAATAAAGAATAAGCCTTGTGCCTATAAGCACCTTTCTACTCAAACAATAAGTTAATTTAATTAGAAAATACTTTAATAAATCCACATGAGCTATTTACGAGCGTGACGGACGGCATGCTGAAAAGTATAATTTGGAGGCTATTAAGAACATTGCAAAAATCCTGTGTATTTTAATTAAGTTTCTCTAGGAGTAGTCTTCAGAATATTTCAAGTGGCTATTGTCTGCAGTTATGTACTTGGGACTGTGATTGATTAAGTTACTAAGATTCAATTAATTTCGTAAAATTCAATGATACCGACAGAAAAGTACTCGACCAGGGTAGTATTATTATTACATTTCGGGTATTTTCGTATTTTGCTTGAGAAATTTTCTGATTTTTAAGATAACCTAACTGACTCATTTTAATCTTTTGTAATGATGAGGAGGAAGACACGCTTGAATTCTGTTTTGATACAGATTCTGATGAGATTTGAAGCTGCATTGAAAAGTGAACGCGCATCTCCCTTTCTCATCGTGTAAGCAAGTGCATCGGTGAAAAAAATGTTTTTTATCTAAATTCCCCTCATTTCTTCACTGCTGCTAGTTAGTACTGCTCCGCACCAAATCCATTTCAGTTTCAAGTGTACTAAACCTGTGAAGGAAAAAAAGTACAAGGTGAAAAGTGAACAGAGCAGCAATCACTTATTATCATGATAACAAGAACATTATCATTTTCATTTATTTAGGGCCGATACACTCCAATTCCGGGGGAATTAATCAGAGTATAAATTTTCTGGGCGTTAGTATACTCGCGTTTTTCACCAGGGGTCGGCTACATTTTCTATTTAGAACGCGTACGCCTCCACCTCCGCCTTCTTGCATGACTTTGGTCAATTTAGCTTTGCTCTTATGTAAACAAAAAAAGTGATGCTCTGGTTTCAATATTTAAGTGCATTTTAACTACTGTCTGAAAAGGAGCAACTATTTTCAACTATTTTTTGCAGGAAAAGAGGATTGTTCGCACATTGCAGTGCACGGGCATCCCGAAGATAACCAACTTTATAGTATGCACTGGTTCCTTTCTAGTTTGCAACTTAATAAATGTAATTCGATTGAATGGGCTGAGCTAATCGTTGCATTTTTTTCATAAATCAGCATATTCAAAAGCGTTAATTAAATTACAGTAGGTGCTACTCAATCATTTTACACTGATAATTGCGCAGCAGCAATTACATCGTTACCTTATGCACATTGTCGGTTGCGTACCGATATACCTTCCCCGACAGGTTTAATGGTGCATATCTCACCTGAGAAAGGTAAATGATGCATGAAAATTCATGAGTGGTACAAGCAACTAAAATTTGTACCATTTTGCTCCAACTTGTGTAATTGCTTTGGGCATAATATTTTTTTACCGTCATAAAACTATTTTTATTACGTCTCTGGTTTCATTTGCAAACCAATGGGGAGACTAAGATACTAATACTGCGAATTATTTACGAGCCAAAATCAAAGCCAAACAACTTCAAGAAAAACCACTCTAAAAGATATACTGTGCTCCTTATTACTAATAGTAATTCAGTGCCATTGCCAATATTTGCTAAAAAAGATAGGATACTGCTCTCACACTGCTGCTTTTTTTTGCAAACGAAGCTGCATTTCCGAATGTGTCTTCATTATACACTCTCTAGGCATGTTGTTATCGACATCAAGTTCCTCATTTTCACACTTTAAAAAGTATTTTTGCCCATTTCAAGATTTATTTGGCTTTGATTCTAAACACTGATAGTTCACAGATAGCCTGCACGGAAAGGAAAGTTAATAACCATTTATCATATTTCAAGTTTACACTGCACTGGCATTATTATCCATCCCGTAAGCAGATACAGATAGAAACGTTTTTAATGCAATTTTTACATTTCACATTTCAGCAAACTCTTCCACAAATAACTTATGAATAGATTAGAGGCGATAGGGCTGACTACAACATAACTTTGAACCTGGCATGAACCCGTTCTCTTGCTTTTTTTTAATAGCGGCAAAAGAAAAAAAAAATACTTTGCGTAGCCACACTTAACTTATCTCATATGCTTCCATCCTGGGTTTACTTAAGCAGAAAAGTCGTTCAAGCAAAGAAAAAAAATCTCAAAATATCTTTTTTTTCATTTTCCACAAGAAAAAGCATATTTTTTACGTCCCGTTTCCACTTAAGAGAAATACTTGGCTGTTTATGTGAGTATCCACACTTTGATTAAATTGGATTTAGATATGGTTATAGCTGACATTGTTGCAGTGCACCAGTCACAGGGTTCAGAATATGTGTGGTTGCTCCCCTCCACACCGTTGGTCGAAAGGTTGAGAAACTTTTCGGCATGACTTAGCGCACAGTAAAGTTCACATGATGACAGGACTGGGATAAAAAAAATAGATAAGTAAAACAGATACACATAAATGTTGAAATGTACATATGTAGAAAAGCGTATTTTCCCCTATTAAGAGCAAATTACAGGAATCATGCAGGCAAAATATTTAATGCACGATTGCGCTAAGTAAAAGCAGACTTTTTTCTACAGAGAACAGAGAACAGAGAAGACAGATATTGGAAATTCTCTCATAGCAAACCGGTAACTTTTTGCAAGCATTTTAAAAGGAATTTAATCAAACCGAAAGCAATTTATTTATGGCAGTTGTGTATATGTCGGTCGGACAAAGCTGATTTGGAAGTAGTTGAACTATTGTGGAATTGCAAATTAGAGTTGACTTTTAAAAAATATATATATATTTAAATGCTTGTGCGTAAAAACTCCTTGCTAGATGGAAACGAGTTTTTTTTTCGCAGGTTATGGCAAAATACCCTTTTTGTTGAGGCTTTTTGCTATCTGCAAAATCAGTTCCGTCAGTTTCTGTTATGCTGCAATCCATCCAATTTAGAATTTTTGCTAATGTTTTCCCTAATAGAAGATAATTACGCTAGCGGTACAAGTCAATTAATGTTCTGTAAGTTCAATTCTGAGTCTTGTCGATGAACGCGATATAGAAAAAGTCTTTCTTTATTTGCACTGTGTGTCTTTCTATTTTTATCGATCTGCTATTTCTCCTTCTTCTGGTAAAAGGAGGGCGAGAAAAAAATCTCGTTTTTCCTCCTGAGGAAATAAGTCAGTTAGCGAGAAGCAACTCGATAAGAAAAAGTAGCAAATTTGAGCCGAATGAGCGGACAAGTTAGCACTTGTGATTACGTCATGCACATCCCCGCATCAGCAACATATCACCATCATTAAAGGGTAGGGAAGGTTAATCAACAAATAAATTACTATTTTTGCTCATTTAAAAGTTCACCGAATGGTAGGTCCCCTCACTCTCTCTGGGTGCTCATCTCGTTGGGCTAGTTTTATCAGCTGAAATTGTACACTCAAATGAATTGTGTTTAATTCATTACTACTGCTCCTTGATTCTGTAACCGGTTCAAAAAAAAGTAAATTGATCTTGTCTCTTTGTAAAAAAAAGAATTTAAAGCATAAATTCTCTCATCAGCGGAGTAATAGTAGAAAAAAAATATCAAATTAAACGATTAGCCGTAATGCGTATGTTCATTAGCAGGAGCAGTTAGCAAGCCCTTTAATATATCACACTCAAGCATAAAAGCAATTTGACGTTTTATAAAAATCCATTTCCACGCTTGAACTCCAAACATGAATACGGCTACGGCTTGAAGAGAATTTGAAAAAAACGGTCCATAAAAATAGTAGTGCAGTAAATAACATCAAATTACCTTATGATTAATGCTGATGGTGGTGCTGGTGCTGGTGCACTTTTTTAATATTGGATACACTCTGTTGAAGTAAAAATGTATTCTCAAAACGAGTGAATGAGTTAATATCTCAGCCCGCTGAATTTATTATATGAGTGAAGTGCACCCAAAAAAAGATGAGTTATGCAAAAAAAACGTAGCATTAAGTAAGAAAGAATTTTTTTTCAGCTTTACACTAAAAAGTCAGTCAAATGAGTAAGAAGTTTATTATGTTTATTCTGCATTGTCACGGACAAATTAGCTTCCTTTCTGCCTCGTTTCAGCCACACGATACAATTAAATTATTGAGAGGATAAGCTATTCGATAAACAAAAATTATGTAGTAAGTTCGAAATTTTGTTAAAAGTAATTCACTCTGAAAAGGCATTTTTCATGTAATGGATGCAATTTAGCCAAAGGCGGATGGACTGACCTTTTGTTGTTTGTTTAATTCAGATATATGTTATCAGGACAAACTTGTAAAATGTAGAACTGGTACGTTTAGTAAGTATCCTCCTTCTTCTAATCTAAACTAATGCAGCAGATATTTTACAGGTATTATTAACATGCCTAATTGTAAGTCAGTTTTTGCAGAACTAGATTGCAAATATTACTCACATAAAGTTCATTGTTATTTCACCCTTAAAATTAGCCTGCTTTCGTATGCAGAATATTTCTACCAGAAGAAAGTTATTCATAAAATAAAAGTTTATTAAAAACCTTTTTTAAATCACTTCACTCCTTCTGAGTTTATTATGAGCAGGTTTGCGTGTTATAAAACAGAAAAATAAATGTGCGCAATAATCATACATTGTTTATTGTGCTAATGATTTTTTACATAATTTATTAATTATACGCACTCACACACGTATTTATTTGTATTAGTAGGATTATCAACACCAAATAATGTACTTAAGAGGCCGCATTAGCGCTCTAATTTACTTTTACAAGTAACATTTCTTTTATCTGTTCTGTTATTCTCTCTTCTGCATAAAAATACAATTATCTGTAAAGAGCTGGCAAGTTCCCACGTACATCTATGTCAAATTAATGCTATTTCTGTGATATCATAATACTTTTCTAATAAATATTATTCTCACTGTGCTGCCTTCAAATTAAATGATGTTTTAGCATAAATAATGCTACAATTTGAAAACTAATTGTACACGTGGTTTTTCGTGCTGTGCATATTACACTCTGTGCCGACAGCAACCAAACCAGCCAAGAAGATAAAGTGTAAAGTTTTTACAGCGTGCAATGCAGCGCAAACAATCGGACACAATGAATGTCGCTGGCAGCGCTCTCCTCTTAAACAATAAGTTGATCGACAGCGTGGATAATAGTATGACCTTTTGCAAGTATTAGTGCACGACGCTGATATCGATGCTTGTGGCATGATAAAATCCTTTTTTTTTGTACTTTTAACCGTGGCATTGCTATGTCCCATCGGCTGGCGAACACTGAGAACTGCAGACTTGCTATTGTAGCTAACTTTTTACCGTCTTGTTTTATTGCGGCAATAGAAATGTGCTAAATTGTTTCTCAGTATAGGGTCGGGGATTATATAAAAAAAAATAAATGGTAATGTGGCGCATGCGAGTTCACTCCACTGGTACCTTAATAATAAAATGCAGTTTATTGATTGGGACGCACAGATTATTATGATAATGTATGAAAAATGCAATTTTTGTTAGCAGTCTTATCTCCATCTTCATCAAAAAAAGGGTTTACACGAAAGAAAAAGGTTTTTATCAGAAAAAAAGTTGCAATAATAATAATAAATAGTTTAAGGGGGATTTTCTTTTACAAAAATTGTGCTCACATCACGGTATTATCGTTATATCATAATTGAAACAAACTTCATCAAATTTTATGCCTTTTTCGTACGGTCGGTCAGTTCAGTTTAGTGGCACAAGAAAAAAAGATTCATCTTGCATTGTAGTAATAAAAGGCGTAATAAAATGCTGTAACGTATGAGACCCAAAAAAGTTCATATAAATATTTACAGCATATTTTTTGGCGGTTCAGCCTGAACTACTATACTCCTTGGACAATTATTGTCTATTGCTTTTATAACATTCACTGCAAAGTTGCACTTGCTATAAGATTCCTCATTTTTGTATCGTAATCTCACACGAACTATTTATTATATAAAATGGCTTTTTTCTAAATGGAATATTTTTTTTCCGAAACTGCACACCATACATACAAGTGCAGTGTATTAGCATAACACAGAATTTGATTGAAACGTACACACAACATACTTACGATTACCTCAAATTCCCCGAAACTGCACACCATACATACAAGTGCAGTGTATTAGCATAACACAGAATTTGATTGAAACGTACACACAACATACTTACGATTACCTCAATAGCCACGTAATTCCTTCCTCTGTAGAAAAAAAAATTGTATCTATTCAGCAATTGAATCGAAGAAATATCTTTGCAGGTATTCGCACTTGTTATAAAGCAAAAAGCGCTGATTATGTGCTTATTGTTTAATACGCGCACTCATGTTGCGTAAATTGGATTAGGCCCATGAGCAATACATTTTTTTTAACATTTCGAGTATCTGTACAAGCTAAGAACTTATCACTGCTTAAAGAGCCAAAAAAAACCTTCTTTTACTCTTTTGCTTAGCATATACCTGTTAGGTCTATTGTTTTATTTATTATCATGTCATCATCGTCCGTGTATCTATCTGATCTTAATATGAAAATAAAAAAGTGACTTGAGCCGAATCAAATCCTCCTTCTTATCTTGGCCTAGTTTTGCTTCAACTGCTAAACTTTTTTTTAAATGCCTACCTCAATAATAATACTCAATCCCCATTGCCATTGCACTTTTTCCACTACACATTTTTAGTGATAATGAGTGAGGAGAGATAATCACACGGAGGGGAATGAATTTTAAACGAGATTTTGCAACAAAAATTG
The DNA here is from genome assembly GCA_027744115.1 of Acrocyrtus sp. NNG-2020. NCBI lineage: Eukaryota > Metazoa > Arthropoda > Collembola > Entomobryomorpha > Entomobryidae > Acrocyrtus > Acrocyrtus sp. NNG-2020. Next base: position 25,325 of record JAHZND010002841.1, read on the forward strand.
CTCAAAGGCTTCAATACCAGTCATGCTTGCACACACATCAATGGATAATGACGCGTATTTTTTTCCAAAGCCAAGAAAAAATCAATTCATGTCTTGTTGTGTCCAAAGGCAGATAACAAATTAGTGTGAGCAAGTCAAATGAATGAATATTTAACTTAATGGGACATCATTGTTTTGTAGCGACTGCGTACACAGTACACGTAACGCCTAAAAACGCAAGTAGGTATTACGGTAATGAAGGCGGATGAACAACTGTGTTGCTGTTGTTTTCCTCCACTGAAATATGAACTTTTTAATTTCTGCGAACGTTATTTAGTACCTCCCTGGAGTGGTTCAAGAAAAAAAAGTCATTGTAGGTAGGCACTAAGCAAACTCGTGTTTTAGGTCGATTGCGCGAAAACCATTATACCCTGATTCCCGTTCTTTTCGAGTGCGCGCCGCTGACAATGCATGAACATGAACCACCTGCAACTATACCCCATTTCGAAATAAACTCAACAAAATGATAAATGAACGGTTCTTGTTTTGGTTTGGGCGCGTATAGGATGCCCCATACGTTACCAATTTCCCTTGCAGCTTCTGAGCTTCTTGATATTTTCAGAGTGTGCTCTCCTGTCATGCCATGTCATCCGTTACAGATTCAAAAGTGGAATTTTTTTTGCATAATTAATTTTTTAGCGAACGAAAAAATTCAAACTGACATGGTATTACAAGAACTTCAAATGGCACTTTGTCCCCTTCCCAGTTTAGCAGGGATGTTTATGTGAGCGCAATTATTTTCAGATTTTGCTTGCACAAGCCAAGAAAATGGCAGTTAGTCAGAAGTCAGAAGTCTCACAAACAACAGAAATTACATTTACCATGTGGCTATCTATATCTCTTTCTTTCTCTTGGTTCCTCCCATGTCGTTTATATATTTTCGACCTTGTTTTGCAATACAGACAAAAATATTTTCAGTAAATAACCAAAGGATGGTTTGATGGTTTATTTAAACCAGATNAAAGGATGGTTGATGGTTTATTTAAACCAGATCAGAGATTCGCTGTCGCTCCTTCGGCTCACTGAACTGGAATAATTACTCCATTATTTTTATATTTTCAGATAGTGCTTATGTATATCTGCATAATATAGCGTACCCCTTGGTTTTTTGAGCGCGATCTTATAAGCCTTTTAGGGCTTAATCAGTGTAAATCATGTGCAAAAATATAATAAATGTTGGGCTGCTACACTCAATGTTTTGTTTTTTATTGCTAAAATGAAGATGACTTTTGAGAAAAAGCACGTCGAGCAACTCTCGTGTAGCGCACTACTATACGCAAAAAAAGATTAATAATCCCTGAATAAAACATGCTCAGCTTGTTCAGGTCGCCGTCACCGGCCAAGAGACAAGAACGAGAGAGAGAAGCACGTAAAAGTTATAAATGAGCATAGAGACACAAAACACTGTATCTGACTTCCTTTACGTGCTGCATTTTTTATACTTTTAGAGACAAGAACGAACGAGAGAGAGAAGCACGTAAAAGTTATAAATGAGCATAGAGACACAAAACACTGTATCTGACTTCCTTTACGTGCTGCATTTTTTATACTTTTGTATTGTGAAAGGCCCTTTTTACTTACATATAAGGAACGGAATTTCCTTGTAAACGCATTAAAATGATAAGCTGAAAAGCAGTAAGCTAGAGCACTGCACAGCACACTCCTCTTTTCTGTTTCAAGGTAATTTGTAAAACAGAAAATTGTTTGACATTTGACACACAAAAATATTATTGTTGTTTGATTAAGAAAATGCCCGGTCTACTTAGCCATGCACTGGCCTGCATTTTTTAGCAACCATTTTTTCCCTTGAGTTATGGCATGACTATCTCGCAAATCTCTGTCGTTTAGTGCTAAATAAAAAATTGCGATGGCCCAGCCAGCATAACCCTTTTTATATTATTGATTATAGTAGACACTTGGCAAATCAAATAGAGTCAGAGTCCTTATAACTAGCTGAACACTTTTTCTGGTGTGTCCAAAATGATATATGGAATTTTTAGTGAAAGCTTTTGACATCGCATATCGCTCCTCGTAAAATTTGTACAGGGTTATCAGAGTTACCTCATCATGGATAAAAATCATTTTTACTGTGGTGTAGTCACCTGCTGCACCTGTGGATCTCGTTTTTTAAAGAAAGATCCTCGATCCTCAGATGAGCTTGATGACTACAGTGATGATCCACAAATTTACCCAAAAGTCATTAATCTTCATTACTTGTAATATTACCCTTGACGTTACTTGATCAAGAAATTATTTTGCCATCTGCAGAAAAAAAACTTGTAGGGCCTTTTTGTATCCGCTGCTGTGAACGTGCTCTGTGCACCCTTTTTTAAGGATGCAGAAGGGAAAACTTTAATTGCAAACGTCACGGAATTCCTTTAGGTGATTTAGTGAATGGATGCACAGGTCTGCCTCTAAAAATGTCAACTTTCCTGCTCTGATCATTTTCCTTCTCGAAGGAAAAACAAAAGATGATTAAATTACTACTTGTTAAGTATGAATAGTAAATTGTCGTGTCAGTTTGTAATCACCGCACACACAATTTTGTCTCTTTTCCACTTTCTTCCTTTCCACTAGCACCTCAGAAAAAACTGCGTATAATATGCCCAAGTGTGCAAAAATGACGATGCGTGTGATCGATTTGAATAGACAATCAGGAAAAATGGGTGTGGGGTTTGAAATTGCTGCTAACGATAAAAGCTGTTTCTCTTCATGGTGCATATCTTTTTTATTACTTGAAATAGAGAGTATCCCATCTTGCCTAAAATTTTTCACTTTTACTTTTAATCGTTAAAATAGTAATAATAGTTCCGCAGTGGGGACCCTCATATCTCACACGGTTGGTAAATTATAAGCAAAGAGTATGTAAAAAAAAGAAGGTAAACTGCTGAACCGGACCTATGCAAGTGGCACCAGCTAAACGAACCAGATATCATGCAATTTGTAGTCTGTGTCTGTGACATCAAAGTAAGTAGATTTAAGTACGGGAAAATAAAAGTTTCGTGCATTTGATAAGATTGACTTTGCATAGCTTACTAATTAGACATTTGAAGAAAATGAGACTAAAAACTTGCTACCAAAAGTGAGTGCTTTTCTTCAAATTTGTACCGAATGACATCCAATAAGGGTGGACACTATGAGCAATATGGCACTTGATTTTTCATGAAGTATCTTAAGCTATTTAAGACATCAAGCTTGCTATTCATCTTAGCTTAACTGCAGTTCGGTACGCGAGCAATTTCGTAAGTGGTAGCAGTAAATAGTAATGAGTACATAAAAATGGTATTAATGGAGTCATAAAAATTGTGTCAAATCTTCACGGTGTGTACTTACCCACTCGATTTGGGAAAGGAAAATCTTTTTTTTGAAAAATGTGAGCTGATGTGAGCCACACATTTTCACATTATCTCATTTTACTCTTTTCATAGTCACTTAAGAAAAAAATCGTTAAAGTAAGCTACGACGACTTTTACTAACGCATATTTTAGTGCCTGGCTGCCTCCGTGCACTTCAATTTAGCCAAATAATCTCATCGTGCCATTAATCATTCCATTTGTACGAACTTGTTTAACGGATAGGAACAATATATCTTTTTCCCTGTGCAATAAAAGTGATCACTTGAGTAAATTTGCATGCTTTCTTCCACATTTAGCTTACTCAGCCTGATATATAATTGTGATCGCGATTAATGCACACCATACCAGTTACATTCGTTATGCATCCTCTCTCTTAAAAAGCCATAAAAATGTTTGAAATATGTATTACTATGAATATTCATCTTTATTGCAATTTTTTTACTACCTAGGTCCGGATAAATGGTCTACTTTCCACTTGCAAAAAACACATTTCATTTACGATACCTACTTCTATTAACTCTCTCCCTCGTAATGGCCGTAAAAGCTGTAATCATCAATTATTAATCCCAATTTCATCTTTTGATTTTTTTAACTAGATAGTATGCGATTTTGGCACTTGTAAGAATAGCCTATATGTCCCTAAAGGACATGAAGCAAGTAAGGAAACTGCTTTTCATCAATGCTTCTGTCTTTATAATCGCTCCACAAACGTTTCCATTTAAAATATTAGTACCGGTATAAATAAAATTGCTACTGCTTTGAAAGTAGTGGAGTTAATTGTTGCGTAGTTGTAGTTATTCAAAACTTCTAGGAGTTTACAGAGAAGCTAGAGAACTGCAGATTATAATTTAATAATAAAAAATCACATATTACAACATAAACATGACTAACTTCAAAGCCGCTATTATTTCTCCAAAATGTTTTTTCACGATATAATTAAAAGGTTGTTGTCTCGTTTCGTTGTGATACGTTATGAGTGGATCCAGTTAAATGGTTTGAGCATTGGTCACATAGCTTCACAAGTGATTTTTCATTAGCACCTCATTTATATTTTATTTTTTTTGTATTCGTATTTTTATTGTAGCTATTTTACAGTTATTACCATTATTATCATAATAAGCAGGAATGTTTGTTTTTGCTAGCTATTTTTGAAGAAATACGTGATGGCAATCAACAAAATTATAAAGCAAATCGGCATCTTCGAGCTAGTGGAGCCTTCACTCATTTTAAGGAAAGTTTGCATGGTAGTTCTAAATCCACACAGGTATTGTGAAAAAATTAAGTCAAATTATATATTCTATATTGATAGATACATTCATAGAAAAAATGGCAGGGTTGCTGCAAAGCTCAAATTTTATAGGGAATTAAGCTACGTAACAACTTAGCGAGTACTTAATGCAGCTTTCCTATTATATAGTACTATCTAACAAAAGTACACATGCGGATGATATTAATGCAGTGAGCAAGCCATTTAGGCATTGTTGCTGATTTTATTTTTGCCTTCTTAGGAAGAGAGAATTGGCATCCGCTAGAATGCACTTTACGATTTTGCCTAGCATGCTTTCATTTTTGTTGTCGCTTTTACCTCATTAAATTAAAATCCTATTATTACGCTAAATTTCTGTCAGCGCTAATGTAAATACTTTGATAGCTGTAGACAGATAGAGAAAAAGGAAGTCTCGTGTTTAGACAATGCTGTGGGGAGACGAGATTTCAGAGATTTGTTGCCACACTGATCTCTACACCTAGCAGACCTACACGAGGGAGTCAGACTTGAGGCATGTGAGGAGAGACGACGCACTCTGTTATGAAAAATGTTGATGGTAATCCCCTTTGTTGTATAAAAAAGTTTTAGAAGTGAAATGTCATCTGAAACCGGTAATCATGACAAGTGAAGACAATAATAAATGTCATTGCAGGTGGTATGGCGCAGAGATGAATTTCTGCGTAATTAATTGGAAGCTTACTCTGGGAAAGTGCATTTCATTTAAAAAGCTACCTACTTTGAATTGTTCAGGACTGCTAAAGCGAGAAGAGGAACTAGACAATTAATTTTTACGGTTTATTTTATGAAATCCTGAATTAATGATTGTGTGTCCACTCGCAGTAATTCTTTATGCGCAGTCACTTCAGCTATAAAAACCATGCAGGAATTTTTATTAGGGCTATCTTTTAAAACTCTAATTGCATGTCCGTTGGCTTCTATTGATAAAAAAAATAGTTAGGTTCGTGTGCCCAGCTCGTGGTAGTGGTGGCTGTTTTGTACAATGCAATAAAATAAGTGCAATTTGTATGCAGCAGTGGAATTGAAAGGGAAAAAAATGAATGCTGAATAGCCATCACATCTAAAAAAGAGAAAAGACACGACGATGTCATTGTTCGTGCTCCTTTAAATTAAAATTACATTTAAAATTGGGCCTTACTTTTTTGTTTGCTAAATAGTGCCCAAAGTACACAGATATTTTTTTGGCTACGGCAGGAACAGTAATAGATTTTTTTGTAATTTAAGAAGGGTACTGTGCTATTGAGAAAATTACATGCATGGTGATGATGATGAGGTGTGCTTTGGAAAGCGAAACAGTTTTTGTGCAAAAAAAAATAGTGAGAGTTTTCATAACCTGCGAAGATAATGATGAAGGTAAGTGATTTTATTTGCAAGCAGTGCAAATAAATAGGCACACGATTTATTATTAGAATTTGTACTACTGCTCAGTTTTGCAACTTGACTAGAAAGAATTATACCGGAAAGTTAGCTAAAAATTATTTTCAGAAGACTAATTTACAATGCACGGCTCCTTCCTTGTAATTATCAGCTTTCAGATAATTGCATAAATGTAAAAAGTGCATATTTATTGTCACAATAGCTTTGCTGCCAAAACAAACTTTCCTTCAAAGTTCATTTAAAACGTAAAAAATTAAACAGCAGAAATGCATAAAACGTTATCTTAAGCTGCAATCAATAATTCCGTTATTCAACTTGACTCATGCTTCATTCTTCAGAGTTAGTTTCTTTTATTAAAGTGGCTATCTTTTTAATTCTTTATACTTTTAAAAGGTAATTATTACCCTTTTGATAACAAATCCCAATCCCTATCATGTAGCCTCCCGGCAAGAAATCCATTACTTTAAAAAATATAAATTGTAAAATTGTGGAAAGTTGTTAAATGAGCATTCATCTTAACTAAAATAATTTACCTAATACCTACTTAAATACCAATAGTTAAACGATCTTTCCCGTCACGTTATTGTACATGTGCCCACCCGTCTCATTGCTCATATTAGGTATTTGAGTTCTTCCAGTGAAACACAGTTTCAATAAGTTTTCGAGAGCCGAACGCAATTTTGTCTTACAATTACTCGCAAATTCGTGCATATCTTTTATCAAAGGACGGTAAAGTTGTTGTGATATGTGAAGGGGTCATTTACATGGAGGAATTTCCAATTCCTTTTGTAAAAAAAATGAATTTTTAAATCCTTTTCTCTTTTACGAAAAACGTGGGATTGATATCCGAATCTTGCTGAGCTTCCTACGATGCTCATTATTGTGTCTTGAGCCTATCTATGACTATCAGTAACCAGGAAGTCCTAAGTGGGATGAATTCAAAGGAAAACGGAGACATACATATTCCACCTGCTATTGCATATCAAAGTTCAATTCAGACGAAAACATACTTTTTTTACTTCAAAGAGTACATTCCTCATTTTTTTGTTTGTCAAAGGCTCTTGTACTTGCAGTACAAAATGTGAGCCTTTCTGTAGAAATGCAAGTAGGCAGTAATAATAAGTATTCTGCGTACCCCCCGAAGGAGAATAAAATTAGTTTTTTTTTCTGCGTATAACATTTTTGTAGGAAAAGAGTCCCTTTGAAACGCACCGTTAAAAATTTTTCATTACTTTTATATATTTTTATTGAAGTTGGTTACATCTTCTGCTTTAAAAAATTGTCTACGCTTTACAAATACATTATACAATACCAATTAAAAGTCAGAAGAATAGCAGCAACGCATTTTGGAAGTGTGATTCACATCCTCGAGTGCAAATTGCAGCCCACGTGTAAATACTCCGAGCAATATATCAGTTTGTACCTCTCATCATTCACTGAACGAGCCTAAACAGCGACTAACTTGCAAAGGGCATGCAGGAAGGAAATAGTATTGCGCTTCCACTACCCATTCCTGTTTTTTTTTCTCTCGTAAGTTATCATGTTTCGCCCACATTAGCATTAGCAAGAATTACGGCCACGCACTTGCCTCTTTCCTGGATTCATTAATTTCAGGAATTCTGAAGGGAAAATTCCTCAAAAGTGCTTAATCAAGGAAGGTGGATGGAGAGGTTTATGTACGCAATAATTCATTTTACTAGTACCTCTCTCCTAAAAAACAAATTAAGCTGTAAATCCGAAATAAATCAAGGAACTAGCGACCGAAAATGGTAACGTGGTGGACTTGCCGGACCACTTTCGAATTCATTTCCTCAATTATAAAATTGTGTAACTAATCTTTTCTGAAGCTAGCTGTTTTGTTGGACAGATAGGTGATAAAGCATCTTTGGTGAGTGCAAAATATGTCATCAAAACTGTATAAATCTGTCAGCGTGCCCAAATCCAAAGTCCATGACACAACTGCTGGCTTTTGATGGATAGCTAGTCCCCATCAAGGTAGACAGAACAAAAGCCGGTTGCAAATTCCTCTTTAAGTAAAAAGCATTAAGATAAGCTACACTCTACCGTATGTGTTATAGTGTTCCTTATAGGAATTAACTCTTCACTCTGCTATCGCTACACACTTTTAACGGCTCATCACACAGTTTTTCTTCATTGCATGCTGATTGCTGATCCAACTGCGCTTCCTGGTTTTAGCTAAAATATTTTAAAGGAGTACATTGTAGCAGAATGCAAAAAAGGAAGTCAAAACTCGTACTTGAATTTTAAGTTTGGACACCGTTTTTTATACAGAAAATAGCTATGATTGACTACGTGGAGAAAAAAAAATTGTAAATTACTGTCGCACCGATGCGATATGATGCTGACTACTCANGAAAAAAAAAATTGTAAATTACTGTCGCACCGATGCGATGATGCTGACTACTCACTACTCACTACTTTTTTCATTCCATAGCCTATTGTTAGTTTTAAATCGTAAACGTCAGAATATATTTGAGTTCCAATATGGAATTACATTTTTTTGCACACTTTGCAATAATGTTTCAACTTTTTTTGCTCTCATCATTGATCTCATTAGTGATCTCGTTAACAAGGATGAATATGCATTTTAACGATTTTGCCATATATGTTTCTAGATATGATATATCTGTTCCTTAAGTGCTAAATAGATTTCAATACTGTTCCTGCAACTTTTTTTTCTGTTGCAATTTGAGTTATTAGGATGAAATAATGAATAATTCAGCTGAGGTGTTTGGCAGTAGGGCCTGCCTTCTGGTATTTTTTTATTCACACGTAATAGGGCTAAAGAGCTGGGGATAAAATGTTCGCTGTTTGTGCAGCGATTTGCCAGTGTAGGAATTAATTATTCGCTTTCTTTAAGAAAAACGCACGAATTCAAGATCATTGTCATTGCCAGGGATGACGGTAGTGTGCTAATGCATCAAAAGGAGAACAGTAGTGTAGCCAGAAATGGCAGTAAAAATTTTCTTAAAAGGTTATGCCAAGCCTTTCACAATCGCTTTAATTGGCATATATTATATGTGAAAGGGCTGCAAAAAAAAATGCTGAATGAATTAATGACATTGTGTATTCCGTAATTCCATTCTTGTTTTGACAGAGAAGAAGCCATACTACAATTGGTTTTGCGAGGAGGGCCCACAATGCAACGTCTTCTGAATGAGAATATGGCTTACAAATTAAATGTAATGCGAAAGCTAACAGTGTGGCTGACACAAGAAGCTAAATAATTACTGTATCATTGTAAAAGGAAGAAGCCATACTACAATTGGTTTTGTGAGGAGGGCCCACAATGCAACGTCTTCTGAATGAGAATATGGCTTACAAATTAAATGTAATGCGAAAGCTAACAGTGTGGCTGACACAAGAAGCTAAATAATTACTGTATCATTGTAAAACTTTTTTGTTGCAGTTTTTTCAGGTATACATCGTTCCTCCTCCTTAAAAATTTTTAACATTTATAAGGAGGACAAGAAGTGAATTCAAGATTTTTGTAAATTTTAATATGTATTTTGTCTCTTATCGTTGGTGAATGTGAATTTTAATTATCGTGATAATTAGCTAGAGTGCATTTAATATGTCATTTTGGAGGTTCGTTAATTCACAAAAAAATATACGAAGTTTTGGTTAGGCACACATTGCTGCGTCATTTCAAGCTTTTGTTTTGACCGCGGTCACTTTTAATAAGGGATTTGTGAGAGACGCAGACGCTCAGAGAAAAATTTTAATCTGTAGTCTCCGTCAAATCCACACGTCTCTCTGAATCAATAAAAAGAAGATAGCGCTAAACTAACTGCGCTTTTGTGACTAAATGTGCTCAGAGTTTATACTCATTAGTCACGAAACGATTGGCATTTTGATGTTCTAATCCTGGCATATTAATGACTCATGAAGCAAAAAAATAAACTCATGCACAGATTAAGTAAATGTCATTGCCATTTTTATATATTTTGTTGCTGATACTAAATGTACTCAGAGTTTATACTCATTAGTCACGAAACGATTGGCATTTTGATGTTCTAATCCTGGCATATTAATGACTCATGAAGCAAAAAAATAAACTCATGCACAGATTAAGTATAAATGTCATTGCCATTTTTATATATTTTGTTGCTGATTCAGCAACATGTTTGGGTTCCCCTAAGCTCTTTTGATTTCTTCTGGACTAGCTACACTCAGTCAGTAATTTCATTAATATGCTAGTTTGCGAATATAACCGAGGTTCAAAATAAATCGGATGACAAGGCAGGGTTCTTCCAAAATAGAAGACACATTATTCACCTGCTCAGAAAATTACATTTGGATTTTTGTTATCGTCATTAATGCGTATTTGCGTTGCACAAGAAATTGGTTCAGATCAAAATATTTCAGCTTGCATTTACAGCGATGGGCAGCATTCTGGGGGAATCACGTTTTGCAGCACCTACCTCTCTTCTCAGTTTATATGATTATCGTGTGAATGCCAAGAAGATAAAGACAACTTGTGCCTACACACGTACATCGTAAAAACGTAATTTACTAACATATTTTGGTTTTCCCACAGCGAAGTGTGAAGCTTAGGCCATCCCATAATCTTACTTTTCCAAGACATACATACATAATCCTCAAGAAAAAGTGATGAAAGTTATTGCTTTTGCTTAACCATTCCAAGTATAAAAAACCTTGGACCTTATGGCGACTACACCACCATCATCATCACTTGTATTTTAATAAAATCGGAGGGTCATATTAAATAGATAGTCTCCGCCTTATACTGCGATTGTCATGTCCGCGACGTGCTTTTTCCACGAATTGCAAGTAACTGCTACGTCAATGTGGAGCTCCATTTATTGACAAACTTTATTTTTACAGCAAATCGACAAGAGTTACTTATCAACACATTTTCGTTTTATTCTCAGTTCCTTGTTCGGATTGTTTCTTGTGAGTGCTCGATTTTCTCCGCTCTCCACTTCCAGAGTAGCAGCTTTAATTTTCGCAGATAGAGGCATAGTCCGGTTAGACGTTTTGCTGTAGAGCAAACAGCAGCTCTATCCACTACTCCATTTGTGTGCCATTACTATTTTCAGGTAAGTCGTTTATAAGAAGCCCTACTTTTACCTTACTATGTAAGCACATTACGTTCTGACATATGACCCTGTTAAAAATGCTTCGATCGCAATTACGAAACCGAAATAAACGTGGCTGGCAAATAGAAATTAGTGAAAGGCATTCTCAAAATTGGTAAAAAGTCGACTCAACTATACATTACAGATGTAATTTGAGATAACTAGACTGCAAAAGTAAAAATAGCCACTTCACCGCGTCAAGTGTTATTTGCCTGAAGATATTTTTAGTTGAGCTGACTAATGATTCCATTATAAATCTAGAACATGAAATTTTCACAATTCTTCTGCCTTTTACATAAAAAAGCGCTGTAATGCCTACTGCTTACCATGAAGAAATGGGCGCGCTTATTATTAAGTTGTTACTAATTTTAAACGGTTCAGGATACAAAGGCTGCGAGGGTGCTAACAAAGCATGCGCGTGTTTAATTTTCATCACACTTTATCTTCAATACGTCGACTGTCAGTTTTTACTTCATAAGTCGAACAACTGCCTACGCAAATAGTTTTCTTTCACGTATACTACGTACAAATACAATTTTTCAATTTTTTATGTCGGCGAGTCATCATTTTCCCTTTATTTACTCAAAATAAAAATATTAGCTGCTAAAAAAGTGTGCTGAAAAAATTTTCCACCTCCACAAACTACATCTATTAAGTATTCCTCAAAAAAATGCTCCCTTAGAGTGCTCGAGTATGCAAGAGGAGAAGTAAACCTTCAAAAGTGTTTCTTTACTGGGAATCAGACCGGAAAGAGAATATTTAAGCATTAAACGCTCCTTTCAGCAAACAAAGTGTGCAAGTGTCTGAAAAACTTACTCAACTTCTGCTCACGTTTACCTTGTTACGTTTAAATGTACACATGTAACTTGCAATTATTCTTACAAACGATTACCTACACCATGTAGGCTATTGCTACTGCACGTAAATACTTCAGCTCAACTGCTCATAGCGATCTCAACAGCGCATATTTATTTTTACTGAATCATTCAATCACTCACTCATGCTGCTCTCCTAGCTTACCTTTACCTGTATTTTTAGATAAAATTTTGTGCCTAAAATTTATTCGTACTCTTTTCTAAACGGGCTAAAAAAAGACTCCACTTGTGGTATTAGGTAAGGGCTAAGGATAGAAAAGTAATTTCAAAATGAAATTGTGCAAGAGAGCGCCTGTTATGCTATTTTAGTAAAAATTCTTTTAAAAAAATACTGAACATGAATATTTTAGCAAGCACGCACATTATTTTCATTAATTATTTTTTTAAAAATAGTTTTTAATGGTAAAATATCACATCACTCTGTACAAGTACACTGTACATGACAGCAGTGAATGAATGATCTCTTATCTTCACTATAATATGGTTAATCCAATGAATTGTTTAGACTAGAAATTAACTAATTGGTGTCTTTATGGACAGCGAGAATACAGTTTGACACCATTAATATATGTATCCTTGCATTTTTGCTGCCAAGTTAGTAAACAACTTCGTGTGTGGTAGTACCTGGTCATCTTGAGCTCAAGCTTAATGGCCCTTCCTCGTCTTATAGTATGTAGCAAAATAGTCCAATATTTTTTGTCTCTACAAGCAGTTTTATAAGGCATTCACGAATCACTCTACTTTATGTACCCATTTATTTAAGAAACAGTTCTTTAAATGAGTGTTTAGCATACGCGAAGAAATTACACAAGAATTGCGAAGTTCTTTTTTTTTTGTACGTGCTGAGTAAGCAATCTCGCATATTCCACTCCACTTCAAAAAAAAACTTTTTTTATAGTGCCTTTGTCTCCACTACATCTCCTTTCTGATTGCTCTCCACTCCAATAATATCCTCTTTCCTTAAAATTATTGGGTTTTACCGTCTTCCATGAAGAGAGGTTCTAAAAAATTGCTGACGAGAGTGGTGCGTGGGTGGCAGCGAACAAAAAGAAGAGAAAGGTGATTCTGCTTAGGTCACCACACCACATCACATCCTTCTAGCGGTTCTCCATAAAGGACTGCTGCCTGCCTGAGATTGACTTAAGTAAACCAAAATAAAAAATATATATATTTCTCCCGCTATGAATAAAACAGAATGCAAAATAAACTAGAAAATTATACATAGGACACGGCGACTGCACACAACAACGGTTACAGAGTGCATCCTTTCATTTGTCATTTGCAGCAAAAGGAATCTCGCCCTTCTATTTTTTCCAAGTAGTAAATAAAATAAAGTACTAAAAGGTGAACTTCAGGAATTTCAAGTCATCCTTCTCAGCGCAATATTGTTGATGTATTAATCTTGAAATGAGATTGATGCAAAGAAAGTTGCTTGTTCGCCATTAACGTCAGCCCCTCATAAGTTCAGTTTACAGTTATGATACAATTTTTTATATAAAAATACATCATTCTTCTATTCTGCAAACCACTACTGCCACTTGCCACCACCAAAAAAAACTCATAACTTGACGGGTGTGATGCTACACGATGATCGTAAAAGAATTAGTAGATTTTGTCGCCTTTTTGTGCCCCCTTATCTTGTCGTGTGGTTGGTGATGTTCAATCAAGCAATGGGAGTGCTTGATAGTTCTACATGAGTGATTTGGCAAGTTTCTGCTCGATTTAGGATGCCATGATAGGAATTAAAATGAACCGGAGTAGGTTTTCCATTATGCGCTTTTACTTGGCGTTTTCCTTTCGCTCAATTTATCTTTCTGCCACACACATATCAATCTTTGTAGGAGAATGACAAAAAAACACACTATCATCGTCATATAATATGAATGAATTGGCAAACTCGATTCTCTTCTCTGCAAGTTCATGCGTAGGAGGAGATCATTCAGCATTTTTCCGTCATTCACCTGCATTCTTTCCTCCATTTTACTGTGCTAATGGCGCACTTAGGTAGAAGAAATGTGAAAAGTCAAAGCTCTCCTTATATCTATGGTTAGCTTAGCGGTAACGATGTTGATGTTGCTGGTAACGGAAAAACGGTTGAGAAAAAAGAGAAGGGAAC